>JZLH01S0632284.1:0-10759 GCA_001188425.1 Eucidaris tribuloides | reverse complement strand
GGGGCAATTTAAGGATTAGGAATTCATGGAAAGGATATTATCTCATTCAATATATAATAGGCCTAATGAGAGCGCGAAATTTGTTGATATAAGGCCTGAAAACTGGACATTTTAAGCACTTTTGTAATTATGAATAGAATGCATGGGTTAATATATTTTTAACAATTAATTTTGCGCTCACGCGAGCCGAAATTTTTGATAAACTGTCATGAAAAGGGGATTTTAAGTACATTAGTTTGTTAGAATTCATATAGAAGTAGGCCTATACATATCTCACTAATCAAAATGCGAGCGCGCAGCGCTAGCTGATATTTAGAGAACTTTATGGAATACATGAATATAATAAGTACTTCACAAATCAAATAATGCGAGTGCGTAGCGCGAGCAGAAACATTCGATATACTCAGACCATAAAACGAGACATTTTACAGAGCACTTTTTTTTTAATCAATTTGTTAATCAAACGCTCGATGTCCGAGCTGAAATGTGTTTTGTATATTGACTTAAAAACTGGATATTTTAAGCTCCATTTCAGCCTATTGAGCTGTATAAATATCTCATCGAACAGGCAATGCAAGCGTATTAAAAGTGCGAACGAAAATTTTATTCATTTTCGGACTAACGAACCTTCGGAATAACGAACGTTATTTCGTTTTTGGACTAACGAACCTTCGGGAAAACGAACCTTTTTCAGTTTCGGACTAACGAACCTTCGGACTAACGAAACTTCGGAATACGAGAAACTTCGGAATAACGAACCTTCGGAATAACGAACCTTCGGAGTATTCGAACCTTCGGAATAACGAACCTTCGGAATAACGAACGCACCCCATATTTTCCATAGACCCCAACACGACTTAACTCGAACCTTAGTCTTCAACAGGTTAAAAATTTGTCATGATTTGTTAATGATGCTAAAATACAGGACAAGTTAAAGTTAGAATTGGGAGTCAGTGGGACAAAGGTCAAAGGTCAAAGCTCATTTTATATGCAAATTGATTTTCAGACAATAACCTAATATTTGATGGATTTCAAAAATTTTTGGTGTGTAAGTACATGACATTAAAATACAGGTCAAGTTTGAATTTGGAATCTGCAGGTCAAAGGTCACAGCTCATGCAAATTGGTTTCCACATAATGTAACTCAATAAGAAATTCTTACTGATTTCATCAAGTGGGGGCATCTGTGTCCTGTGGACACAGCAAATTTCTAGTTGTTTCTGCCTTCACACTAAAGGTGGCCAGAGGCATCATCCATCCGTGTCTCTGACCACAATCAATCAGTCAAGGTGCCACATCAGATTCTGACGTTGACGGCAATCACGTCTTCCTCTCTTGTCTTGCAGCGCTTGTTGAGTTCAAGAGGGGCAATACCAGTGGCTCTCTGCAGCCATCCTAAATATGTAAGGTGTTGCCTCCTGCATGATCTTCGGCCCTCTATCTTTCCTGTAAGGGCAAGGATCTCAAGCTGCTATTTTCTTAAAACATGTCCAAGAAAATTGATCTGTCTTATAATATTAGTCTTGATATAAAGTCATCTGCAAGTGCCAGCTCGGCCCAGTACTTGTTCATTTGTTGCTGTATCCACAGTAACTTAAAAACCAGTGATTCAATTTAAATTAAGCTTTGGTCAAGTATGTACTATGATGTAATGATGAATTGATTAGATTTCAGAGTTGAAAAGTCTTAAAAGTTGCTTGAAAATTAAACTTGGATTAAGCCTGTAATAAGATGCAACAATGATCTCATTGGATTATGGAGTTCAAAGGTAACTGTATACGTCTGATTTTTGCTCTTTGCCGCAGTAACTTATGAATCACTGATCGGATCTTAATGAAACTTCAAATTTGGGTCAGATGGTCAAATATGTACATAATTTCCTATTTGTTAGTTATTGTATGTTTATCCTCTGATGGATGTCAGTGAGACATGACTGTTAAGGACTATGGTGCTTGTAATGTCAGCTGTAGGGTCACAGGTCACACCAAGGTCACTAATGGTCATTTCACAAATGTTCATTCTTCTATATCTTCACCACAATAACTTAAAACACAGTGATTATTTGGATGCAACAAAACTGGGGTTAGGCATTGAAGGAAGCATCCGCTTGAAATCTATAGCCATAAGGTTAGTCTTTTTTTTTCTCCCCTTGCCCGACAAATTCGGAGGGGAGATATAGTAATGCCGCCGTCTGTCCGTATGCCACTCTGGTTTCTGTTCAATAACTTTAGTAATGTTTGATGGATTTTCATGAAATTTGGTATTTCACACACATTTGTCAGCAAAATGGTGGTCAAATCTTGAACCTTGTCAGACAACTTATCAAAATACAATTTGATTTTTGATTATGTACATTTATGTCAAAGGTCAAAGGTCATTAAATATGTAAGAATAGCTCATTACAAGTTCCATTCAATGACTTTAGTAATGTTAGACTGATTTTTATCTTCAAGTATGTATGCCAAAGGGCAAAGTTCACACTTCTTTAAATATGCATATGTATGCTATTTGCACCCGACCAAGGAATGTTACGCTTTGCGTTGTCCTTTTTCCAAGTATGATTCTGCAAGCCATATAGTGTAGATCAGTGACTGCCCTAGTAGCTTCCTTCCGTGAGTCAAATCTGTACAAGTTAAATCATTCCTACTGATTAAAAAAGATTGATTTTCCATTGTGGCCATCCATATTTTGGCATATATCCTGAAAAAGAATAACACAAAACTCATTGTATATTAGCAAGATATGGAAACCTACACTGCCACACTCTCACACTTTCCATTTTTTCTGTTGCATGGATCGCAAATGAATTCCTGCCCATAGTATGGTTGACCAATAAGCGCGAAGCTGTTCCACCGACTGCTGCCGTTGCATTAGCGTGAAAAAAAAAAGTGAATCTAGTAACTGCACAGGCAACATTCGCACTCCCCAAACACTGTGGAGATTGTGATAATTCAGTATTTTTCCAATCAAAGTTGCCTATGTCACTGCAATTGCGTTCTTGTTTCTGGAAAATGTAGGACCAACAGAGATTCCTGTATATTACCCAAGCCAGGCCAAGCTGTAAAACACCAAGATTTGTGACTTACCAGAACCTTTAACTATAATGCAAAGATAACCAAAGTAGATTTTGGAGATGGAAGGTGAAAAATGACAGAGCCATTACCGTGATAATATAAGAATGGCTGATCAGATTTCAGTGAAACATGGGTCAAGAAATGTATGTATAAAGAAGCGACAATGAAGTGATTAGTTTTTGAAGTTGAATTGTCAAAGGTCATGGTATTGAATGATTAATATTTCATCGCTGCCGAGAACCAACAGTACAACACTTACATGAAACTTGTATCCATAGAAACAATCAGAATTAAGGTGTAGTTACAGTAATGCGTCTGGTAGTCATATCTGTACAGATAAACATGTTGTTGTTTAAGCTCCACACATGACCATTTTAAACTATTTGTAATATGATCTTATTTCAACTTGTCTGCACATTGGAGCCCATTTACCTGTCAAATACACAAACATGAATTAATCAATTAGTTTTCTTCTTTTTGGGAGGGGGGGGGTTTCTTAATGATTTATGGTAGATCACCTACGGCAGGTCCAGTTCAAGTCTACTTTATTTTTCAGGAAATTGAACTTTGTTATCCTGTGTAGATAAAAATTGAACCAGATTTATATGAAACTCATGAGAGATATTCAACATAAAGAAATTCAAGGGAAAACATTTCCCAAACCTACTGCATGTGTATGTCAAGAATGTGGTAAAAAAGATCTATCACAAGTGCAAAGTTTGCAGGTACATGGAACCACAGTTTGGAGAAAAGCCTCCTTAATGTTTCTGAACATCTTTAAAAGGAATTACTTCAGTAAAAACAGACAATTGAAAAATTACATATTATTGTTATGAGTATAGAAAACTAATTCACTGTCAGTGTAAACTTTGTATACATACAGAACCCAAGCTGTAGAAAAGTGATAAGAGTTTTAGTAGCATAGATGGACATACATTTTGAGATAAAATTAACATTGTCAAATATACAAGAATGCAAACAGGAGAAAAGCCTTACACAGTATGTGCGTGCAAGAGATCAACAAACTCTTGCAAGACATGATGAGAACTTATGCTGGGTAAAACCATTTCTTTGTCACCAGTGTGGAAGAGCAATTGGTTTCCAAATTGAAATATTCACAGACATGCATATCTTGATGATTTTTTTTTCACATATGTTTTTCATAGAATAACACAATATTTTTGAAACTATTTCTTTAGGAGGCATTGTGACAAGATAATATAGAGATGTGCTGATTGAGATTTAGCATTCTCTATCACTTCACAGACCCTTTCTCAGTGCAATGACAAGCTCGAACGAGTACATACTAGGCCTACTATCCATCATAATACCATGTTAAAAGTTTCTTCAGTTCAACCTGTTCATTTTATTTTTATCCGTACTTGTCCATGATTTTAAAACATGGACGATTTCGTACTGGACATAAGAGAACACATTGTGGAGAAAGGCCATATAATTGTTTACAGTGTGAAAGGACATTTTAAAATTATTGATTATGATAATTTATGTAAATTTATTCAAAATCAATAAAAAAAATGACAAAATGCCACTTCTTTATTTTTTGGTAGCTCCTGATTCTGATTTGTCAAACTTATAAAGCTAGGTCAGGGCATCCAAACTTTAAGGCAGAATTTTGTAAAAAAGTAAAAAAAAAATCTAATTTCTGATAATTTATGCAAAATTACACAAAAATGCTACTTTATTTCTTGGTGGATTTTGATTTTTAAGATTTTAGATGCGGGTGAGACGTGTATTACGCACTGGGTACCTTTCTTGTTTTTTCCACTCAGGATATTACGTAGGGAGTCCTTTAAGTCACGCTGACCTCAAGCCATCAGACAGTGCTGTAACTACAAATGGAGAAAGGCCTTATAAATGTCTAGATTGTGGTAAAATATTTGGTCGTCAACATGATCTCAATAGACATAAGAAAACACATACTGGAGAAAGGCAATATAAATGTTCGCAGTGTGAAAGAGCATTTACGAAGAAGTCCATCCTAATTCAACACATGAGAATACACACTGGAGAAAAGCCATATAAATGTCAAGAGTGTGATAAAACATTCAGTCAGCAGGGTAGTCTTTATCAGCACTTGAGGACACACACTGGAGAAAAGCCATATAACTGTCAGCAGTGTTCAAAGGCATTTACTGTGAAATCTGCCTTAAAGAAACACATGAGAACACACACTGGAGAAAAGCCATATGAATGTCAGCAGTGCAGAAGGGCATTTACTTCGAAATTCAGCTTAATGAACCACATGAAAATACACACTGGAGAAAAGCCGTATGAATGTCAGCAGTGTGAGAGGGCATTTACATTGAAATCCAACTTAATGAACCACATGAGAATACACACAGGGGAAAAGCCATATAAATGTCAGCAGTGCAAAATGGCATTTAGTGATCCAAGTAATCTGGCGAGACATAGGAGAACACACTCAGTTGAAAAGCCATTTAAATGCCAAGGGTGTGATAGAACATTCACTCAAAAGAGTAATCTTCATACACACATAAGAACACACACTGGAGAAAGGCCATATAAATGCCATGAATATAATTAAACATTCACTTGGCAGTATATGACCTCAGATTGGAGAAAAGTAAAATCAATGTCCACAGTGTGGAAAGGATTTTACACAGACATCCAACCTTAAAAAAAATGCGAGTGCACATTGGAGAAAAGCATTATTGATTTGAGGAACGTAGAAGAGAATGCAACCACATTGCCAGTCTAATTAACATATGAATACACATACGCCAGAAAATCCATGTCAGCAGTGCTAGAAATGATTTAACTCTTAACGTGCCAGGGAAATTACAGCTCTATGGAAATTGTGTGCATTGTGTGGTGCAGATTTGCGACTTCGGCCACGGCCAGTTAATGAGAGATGAAATCTAGTAAAACACGAGAACAAATTTTGCAGATGAGCCTTATAAATTTCAGCAGTGTGAAAAGGCAATAACATGACACATATGAGAACATTCAACACACACAGGAGAAAACATGCATAGATGTCAGCAGTGTGAAAAGGCATTCGGTTTTCTGTGTATTCGTACATTGCTGAATTCCTCTTAGTATTCAGTCATAGTGATCACATCCTCAGACACTAGGGAGTTACGTGTAAAACTGTGGTGCAGTGTTCTGTAGGCAAGGATTGCTTTTAATAGACAATGGGGAAAGTAAATGTTGAGTGTGGAAAACCATTGACTTTTTAATGGCTACTTCGTATCCACAAACGAGCTGCCAATTGGTACTGATTTCCTGTAATTTCTAATGAAAGGGGCAAAGTATAGTAACGGTTGCATGAAATGTCCTGATTTTGTCAAATAAGGATTCTCTTATCAGTGATGGAGGACTCGAGGCCGGCCTTGGCCTCGAGACCGACTTTCCCAGTCCTCTGTGACTCGCACTCATCCTCAGCCTCGTACCATGTGGCCTCGGTGCCTCTGGTCAAGGCCGGGTCGAGGCCAGAAGATTTTTTAGAATCTGGTGAATCCAAAAATAAATAATAATTTTGACATGCATTTTGAAGAACATTTATTTTCAACCAATATTTCATAAAGAATTATGGAAATTCTAATATAACTTGAAGCTAAGTAAATTCACCTCTGATTACTTGAATCTACCATCTACCCAGCCCGTAAGTTTCACACAGTTATTCATGCGATATATTTCTCTATGTCGCTGCTCTATATACTGCAACAAGACAGGTACTGTGAAATATGGAAAAATTGTCATGGTGTTACTGAAAGACATTGATGAAAGTTGGCAGCTTGCCTTAGCACAAACCCAGTCTCCCACACCCTTCCCCACTTGGTCACTCCATTCCTCCATTCAGAGTAGTTTGCAAATTTTGTCAGTGTTTTTTATAAACAGTACTTTTCATGTCTGATTATCATTATGGTAACTTAGAAGGCAAAGTTCACCCTGACGTCAAGTTGGTTTTAAGTAAAATGAGAGAACCATATTAATGACAGTGTAGGAAATTTATGACACAGTTGGTTGAATAAACGTTTGATAGATTGTAAATGAAATTAATTGAATGATGGAGATTTGTAACTGATTTGCTGTGTCAAATATTCCCTATTTTTACTTTTACGTGGACAATCGGTTTACACAGAACAAAAAAATGAGGAAAACATTTCCCTTTTCATTATGTTTATTATAAAAACTATTTGCAGTGAGTATTGAATATTGAATATTGCACAAATTGACTAGAATGTAGCTACAAACTATGATTAATAATTATTGTACATGCTTACGAAAATGACAAAAATGAATAACAAGTGCAGTGTCCATGTGTCCGTGAGTCTTAAAAATGGTGAGCGATAAATCGTTTGTGGAAAGTCTAGCTATCGTGACTAATGTAAGAATAATGAAGGACATGAGAAGACAGCGAGTGATGATGGTGAAAAGAGCGCTCGATGAGATGTCAGGCCGCGGAGACAAACGGCTGAGACGCAGTGACGAGCTCGGAGTCCTTTGATCTCAATGGACATAAAAGAACACATACTGGAGAAATACCGTATAAATGTTTGCAGTGTAAAGGGATATTTATACTAAGGAGGCCATCCTAATTCAACACACGAGAACACATACTGGAGAGAAACCATATAAATGTCAAGAGTGTGGTAAAACATTCACTCAGCGGAGAGATCTTCGTAGGCACATCAGAACACACACTGGAGTAAAGCCATGCAGATGCCACAAGTGTGATAAAAAATTCAACAATCAGAGTAATCTCCATAGGCACATGAGAACACACACTGGAGAAAAGCCTCATAAATGCCATGAGTGCGGTAAAACATATACCCAGAAGGCTGGTGTTCTTATACACATGAGAACACACACTGGAGAAAAACCATTTATATGTCAAGAGTGTTATAAAACATTCACCCAGCAGGGCACTCTTCAGAAGCTTAGCACATGAGAATCCACACTGGAGAAAAGCCATATGAATGTCAGCAGTGTGGAAGGGCATTTACTGTAAAATGCAGCTCAATGAATCACATGAGAACACATACTGGAATAAAGACAATTTAAATGTCAAGCAAATGATAAAACATTTACTCAGGAGAGGAGTCTGCTGAAGGCCATGAGAATTCACAATGGAGAACAGCCATTAAAATGTCAAGAGTGTGATGGAACATTCACTCAGTCAAGTAATCTTCAGATTTCAGATTCCATATTTTATTGTCCAATGAAATGGAAAATCTTAAGCACATAAGAAAGCACACTTTAGAAAAGCCGTGGATGCCATGAGTGTGATTAACGTTCACTCAGCAGGGTGGTCTTCTTTCACATGTGACCACACACTAGAAAAAAGTAACATACATGTCCACAGTGTGGAAAGGACTTTACCCAGACATTCAATCTTTTAAAAAAAAATGGAAAAAACAGAGTATTCACTGGAGAAATGCCTTATTTATGTGAACAGTGTAGAAGGGAACCAGGCGAGTTGGCTCAATGGTAGAGCGTTTGTTTGTGGTCTGGGAGATTGTAGGGTAGTTGGATTGCGATAAAACAAAACGCAGCCTGCATTCAGTTTCAGAGTATGTTGGTCAAAGTTCAAAAGTCAAAGCTTATTAAATATGTGAAAAAAACTTATACATTTTTCTGAAAATGGGGTTTCCATTCAATAACTTCAATAATGTTGGACAGGTTTTAATGAATTTAGTATGAAGGTGTCAAAATAGAGCCCATGCTTGATTTTGGTTTAAGTACATGTAATTTTATCTTTGCCCATAGTATTCTTTTAAGGGGATATTAATTTAAAGGGAGAAGGCACCAGCAACTAACAGGCATAAGTTAAGAATAAAAATGACATTGTGAGAATTATGGTACATGGTGACAAAAACAGCCTAAATAAGGGGTACTATGTGATACCCTTATCAAGGCCCTATAAATTAGTTAATTTGTGTTTATTTTACGTCTTTTTTTAGTTTTACCCTAAGACAAAATTTACAGAAACAGCTATAGGGGGAGGAGCTTATCAATTCAAAGAGTGCATGTACCATGGTGCGGCTAGCACACGTCGCGTGGCATGCATTGGTCACGCATGGTCAAGCCCCCTGCAGTGCACGTGCAATCTGATTGGTTGGAAAGAACTCAAATATTTTCTTAACTTATGCCTGTTAGTTGCTGGCGCCTTCTCCCTTTAAGATACAGGATAATATTTGACCTGTCACCGCAAAACAATCAATAAGTCACAATGGAAGTTTCCATATAAATGTGGTAAATAGTCGAGTTGGGTTGCAAAAGTTGATTCTAGGATACTGTATTACTGATATTTTCTAACAGTACATACCTTCGTCTTTCATCTGTCCAAATTTGAGGACCAGAAGTGATTCAGAAGCATGATTTTTCTTGAATTAACTTCAAGCATGTTTAAAGGGCGCTTGAAAATTTGTCCGAATTTGATCTTCACATCGGGAGATTAACCATGATGTAGCCCTTAATATGATTGCTTGTTATCCAACATCTTCACATCTCCCTTTAATAAATTTGGTATCACCACAAAGGTACTTTTGAACTATTCAATGACAGTGACTGTAAGATTTTAAAGAATTGTCCAATCCACAGTTGTCTTTTGGAAAGTGACTCGTTTTACCGAGCTTCCTACGGAACAGTTGTCATTGGCCTCTCGTTTCATCGTTTCGCATGAATAATCTTTGCAGCCGTTTTTCTCTGCTTCCTGATAATGGATTATGTGATATTCCAAACCGTGAGCTGGGTTTTAAATGGGTTTGCCTTGTCCATCCTGGACAAATTATACCTCATTTTAAAGCTTAGAGTCTTTGCTTTAAGACTTTAAGACTGTGTGAAAAACTCTATTTCTTATTTTCTGACTTATGGTGCATTTTGTAGTGACTTGTCACATAGTTACAGTGCTAAGCAGTAGACTAAAATTCTGTAAATAATATGGAATTATATTTCTATAGACTATAGACCAGAATGAGTATTTCAAAGTTGATACACTGATTAATTTTAACCAAAACTTGGCATTAATAGTTCATTTGATGCTTATATCCATTTGTAAATTCTTGATAGCATACGATAATCCAATCTTAGGTTTAAGCTATTAACCAATTAAATGCAAAATGAGTTTTTATTTCTCCAGTGACTTCATAATTGGGGCATATGGCAGATCACCTTTCTAGAATCTTGTTCCAAGTTTTATTTTGTTTTTGTTTTGTCTTTTTTTTCATTCAGGATATCACATCGGGAGTCCTTTAACTCCCACTGAATAATGCCAATCTAGACGGGGTAAAAGTGCCCACCAGTCCAACCTTTGCTGTTGACTACAAGCAATGGACAAATAGTCATTATGCCATGGTCCTAGATTTGTCGTAGAAATATTCAGTTATGTGGGTTATCTTTGAGAGGCACAGAAATCACACACTCAGAAAAAAGGTATATAAATGTCGAGAGTGTAAAAGAACATTCACTCAGCGGTGTAGATCTTCCTTTACGCACATAAGTGATGCATACTGGAGAATAAACCATATGCTTGCCATGAGTGTCATAAAACGTTCAAACAACCGTCTCATCTTCGTACTCACATGAGAACACACACTGGAGATAAACCATATGCTTGCTATGAGTGTCATAAAACGTTCAATCAACCGTCTCATCTTCGTATGCACATAAGAACACACACTGGAGAAAAGCCACATAAA
>JZLH01S0632282.1:42528-74612 GCA_001188425.1 Eucidaris tribuloides | reverse complement strand
GACGTAAATGGTTTGCAAACCACCTTCTATAATTCCCCCCCCATTCCCCACCACTGGACACAGTCCATTAGTTTGATAGGCTGACAAATGTTCCTTTCCTTCCACTGATCAAAATGTCAACGACTGAAATGAATTCGTAAACTACGAAACGGGAGTTAACAGAATTTAGAATTTAGTCTCACGAGCCCCCTCCCCATTCTCCTACTTCATTCTCCCCCCACTGCATGAGTATAAAGGAACCGAGATAACTCACGTTACCATATATTACGGTTATGTATGGTAACAACAGTTATTCGGTTCCCGTATCTTCCTGGAATTTCTTAAATTCGAATAGATCCCGACCGTTATTCCCCAATGTCCATGTATGAATTTTCAGGGACTCCCACCCACTCTTCCTGAAAAGCCCCCTCACCTCCCCCTCATCCCCTCTCCCTCTGAATAAGTGTAAAGGAACCGAATAACTCACGTTATACCATACATTCCCGTCTCTTCCTGGGATTTTTTAAAAAATAGATTGTGACCCTCATTCCCAAATTTATGAGTTTTCAGGGACTGGAACGGTTCTTAACAACACCCCCCCCCTGAGAGATTTCTGGGATTAAATGACTTACACCTCAATGCCCCCTTCCAGTGAATGAGCTTTAGGACTTGTGCAACCTTACAACCACCACCCGCTCCACAGGTTTTCTTAGATTTGAATGGCCAGAGACCCAGACCCGTGATCTTTGCTGTAGCACTTTCTGTATCATTTAGCATATCTGTTGTATTTCATGTTTATTCATAGACAAGCTCATATCTTATGCAAATTATTTAATATTAATTTAACAAAGTTGGATATCGTTTGATAGTCAACCGGACGTCATTTGCCATGATCATCACTCAGTGTAGGCTACTGGTTGGAAGTATAAGAAGAAGAAACATTTTTGGACAATCAAGTGTTGGCAATTGAGAGGTCCTATCATAGTTTTAATATGCAAATGAGTTGGACATCACTTAACTGTATTGTCAACTTAATGTACTTTTGGAAATGTGACTCTTTTGGATGTTTATATGAAGAGTAGTGTACCCCAAAATTTTCAATAACATCTGAATGGTTTATTACCTAGATAAAGATTGTATAACGTGCAAAATCCCACTAAATTCCTATAAAAACACCATACATTTCTGCAAAAGCGTCATTTTATGTACGTTTCTGTTTGTACAATGACCTCCAGACCATTAATGCAAATGAGTTGATCTAATTAATAGCATAAATCAAGAGCGGATTGTCCAGACTTGAATGATTTAATAATCATTGTTCATCAACAGCTTCAATAATTGCTCAGTGGTCAAGATTAGTAGGGCTAGACTTTATTTACTATTCACGCAATGTGTGATTAGCAGCAAAAACATGCATATTTGAATATATGCAAATGAGATGACGTCACTGACAGAAAACAATAACCTCAATATCCACCAAATATTATCTATTGATTAACCATTACAGGATCAATGTTATCTGAAAGTTTGATTGTAATTGAGCTCGACTTTACGGAGATATAGCGAATATAGTGTCCGCAGATTTCACTATCCCCAAAGAAAACGGCGAAATTGTTCAAAAAGTCGCCCATTTTTACGTTCGCACTCATATGTAAATTGACCGGCACACATGTTATTAGAATAATTTTGTGCAAATTTATTGTTTAGATCAACTAAGTATTGTCTAGACTAACTATTTGAAACGTTTTGGAAGGCCAGTGGCTACAATTTATATCCAGATAAAAAAAATTTTGACAAGTGTAGCCAAAATTTTAAATTTTTGACGCAATTTTGCCAGTTAAAACCGCATATTTCAGAATATGCGAATAAGATGACGTCATTGACACAAGAATGAAAAATGATGCGAGTATACAATTTTATATGGCTATAGAGGATGACAAAATGCACCTTTTCTCCAAGTTTCAGGAAAATTGAGCAAGTTGTTACTGAGATACAGGCAATAATGTCTGCCCAGATTTCAGCGGCCCCTAAAATGAGGTAAACTTGTTGAAAAAGTTGTGATTTTACATGTGTCCCAATAATGTCAAAAGAAAACATTGTCTAAATGAGTTTTTTTTTCTTGTTAACATCTTTTTTTTCCATCGAAGGAGACACCAATGAACAAAATGACACCCAAGTAGTAGGATCATAGGGGGGGGGGTGCACGGTAGACCCCTCTGGCCCACTGACTATAATGTTAGTGGTGTCTGGTGCCGCATGTCGTGGTCAGCTAGCCGAAGGTCAAGCAGAGTGCAACTGACTGTACTGTGGTGCCAAATCGGTCCATCCACCGTTTATGTCTGAGCACCAAGGTGCATGTAGATGCATGCAGTAAAGTACATGGAACCGGACAGTCTGCAAAAAAGAATGCACAGCCGACCCTCATTCATAAATATGCAATGGCAAGATATTTTCTGTACTTCAACGATAAGTTGACCAGTTACACGTATGCAAAATTCTGAATTTATTACAGACGCAAAGAAACTACCCGGTCGTCCTCCCAAGGACGTGACGGTGTTGGGAAAAGTAAAAACATGGCCGGAGAAAGCCGAAACAGGAAGTCAGCTGCACGTGTCACGTGTGCTTGCCACAGAATCCATGATTGAAGTACAACATAGTTTACACACGTCGGCCATGTGCCCAGACGTAAATGGCAGACAGACCAATTTCAGCTACAAAAACCACGGTGCTCAGCTGGTGATGTGACATTGTAAACACCTATCTGTGCAAACTTCAATTGAACTGAATGGAAACAATATTCTGGTAGCATTATCACTATTAGTTTGTTTCATAACAAGTTCATCACATGTATGGATCTTAAACTTTCAGCACACAGTAGGCCCACGCAGTGGCCCAAATCCATGTAGGGAGGACATCACATGTTCATCCGCGGCCAAATCCCAGGTCCTAAATTTTTCCCGGTCACTTCCAGCTGTTAAGAACTCGCTCAGCGGGGGAGGATGTAGTGACGAAAATCTTTTTTCTCGAAGTTCCCAGGTCCAAATTTTTACCCGGTCACGTCAAGCACAGAAAAATCGCTCAGCGGGGGGTGGGTAGTGACGATTTTTTTTTCTCAAGATCCCAGATCCAAAAAAAATTCCGGTCACGTCAGCTGTTGTAAACTCATTTTGCAGGAAGGGGTGGGGGGGGTGTAGTGACTAACATTTGATATTGTGTCCCCCACCTACAAAATCGTGGAGGGGGGGGGACATGTTCCCCTGTCCCCCCTGGTTTTGCGCCCGAGTTCTACGGGTGCGTTACCCCTACTAGCTAGTAGAGTCTAACGTTACTACACTACTAGTTATATTATAATTTAGAACTGTCTGTATTCTTTATGCTCTTGGTAAACATGGTTAAGTGTTCAATCAATGTGAAGGCATGGGATGGAACAGGGTTCTAAAAATCTGTCACCTAGATCTACGGTTATTATTAAGCTAATGTAGGTCTAGGTCTAACTAAGTTAACAGATCTTATCATTTATTCAAGAAGCAAAACTGTTTTAAAACCAAACTTCCATGCCTGATGAGCTGAAGAAACCAAGTGAAATTATTCTCATTAAAGCTGAAATAATTTCAGATCTAGCATAGCTATGTAGAAACACTTGTATCGCAAGCAGTCTCGCACTCATAACGACGCGTTAGACCGAGTCCATTTTACCGCTCCCGTGGGGTGAGCATTTTTGAGCGGCACGACACAAAACCCACTCAGCTTGTCAAGCAAGACCACGTCGCGGTGAACGTCAGATTTTGTAATTTACTACTGTTCCACACACGGCCGGGTCTATAAGGATACACAAAACCAACCACGGCGACAGATTTCTACTTATTCTCATCTGACTTGTAAGCTATACTAATCAAAATGTCAGTGCTTGCACTTCAGCGTGTGCACCAGGTTCTCTCACCTCAACCCACGCCGAAACTCCGCGCAAGGCTACACACGGCCACACGAAGATTCCCGCGAATTCAGTTACAGCGCAGTAACAACACTCACCTGCAGCTGTAGTCCACGTGTGATGTTCTGTTCTAATAAAATCTCGATAATGAAAACGTGGCACAATTGTAAATAAACATTCACTGCTTTACTTTAATTGATTCTTCGGTGAAAATTACAAACCAAGCCGCCGAAATTGAATCTGAACAATGCGATTTATAAATTTCGCCCTCGCGAAGTTGGTCGGTCGGCTCGCGTCGCAGTCGTCGCCGCGGATATTTTTGCAGCTAAAATGCCCGCGCGCCGTGCGTGCGTGCGTGCGTCTCCATTACATCCGTAGGTATGGGGCGCGCGCACAAGCGTATATTTTTTCTTCTACTGGAAGATATACATTTTTCATTTTGTTTCCTGATATATCTTTCAATAAATCAACTAACATTTTTGTTTTTGTTAATAATGATGAGTAAGTGGTAAATTTTATGATACAAAAGTATTCCTCTTATGAAATTCAGGTATAGCGCAGAAAACGAGGTACGATTTTTCCCGGTCCCCGAACTGGCCCGAATCTGAGCATCTTGTATATCAGGCGTATATCTCTTTCTTGCGGGGCGAAATTTTTGAGAAAACAATCGCTTTTCAGCAAAAACAGATAACATGGAGATTAAAGGCAATGCTATTTCTTGCAAAAGTAGGCATCAGAGAAAACATTTTGAGAACGGAACTGGTATGTATGCTACTGAATTGTTCAATAAAGAGGCTTGTCATTCGGCTTACCGACTACCCGGTAAGCCAAACGTCAGCTTACTCAATTCTTGGTAGATCGGTTTACCAGATGTCAGCCAACTGTTCGGTATTGGTACACGTATATATACATATATATATATAATAGTATATTATATATATTATATTATATATATATATATAATATTATAAATATATATATATATATATATATTATATATTATATTATATATATATATATATATATATATATATATATATATATCCGTCCGGCCAGGATCAGACGTGTTCTGATTCAGAAACGGATTATTTTAACATCTGGCCGCACCCTGGCCGCTGACGAAGAGTGCGGCACTAACCTGTTTGATATTTTGTACTCTGCCTAGAGGGAGTATATTATTTGCTTTTAGTTTTTATACATTATCATTTCTGTTCGATTGATTCAGTGACCACCAAGAAAGTTTGGTTGTCTATCGGGAAGTCTGTTGGCAGCGGAGAAGACGTGGACAGCCGGGAAAGACTGGCATCTTTGAATATATGGACGAGCAACTAAATGAAGACAATATACTGGCCGGGAGCGACGCCAGGATAAAAGGTCCAAGATTCAACGTTGATAAACTAGAAACGTCCCGTACGATGATTTGAGCCGTTCTGGTTTCATCGACAGGAATGATTACATGTGATGAACTGTCAACGTCAGTTTAAAGGAGCAAGAGGATTGAAGATACATCACGGCCAAGACACAGTGCGGTGAGGTCTCGAAACCGTTTATTGCTTTTGACAATAGTAATTCGGAGCTGCGTGATAGTTTGATCAATTCCCACTAATACTAATATAAGCTATTTGAGATCGTGATTCGTAAGGTCTTCGTAGATTAGAACGCGCTCTTGTATAAACTGGCCGAAGATGTCAAATTTGCCTGCCTGGATCTACTTTTGACGAAGATGTTACAAGAATTGTAAAAGTCATTCTTATTTGCGTACTATTGAGGAGAGTTAGAAAAATTCGAAAATTATGTTCATGCGGTAGCTGTGAACATTCGGTGAGAAAACTGTTGAGTTCATTTCGACAGGTTTAATCGCCCGACGAGTCGTCGAAAGCGTCGTTTAGAGGAACTCCGTATTCAGCAGGGATCTACGCAAACGCCACAAGAAAGCTACGGACGTCGAGAAAATCGGCATAAATGATCTAATCAAGATAGTGCACGGCAGAAATTTTGACAATAAGACGGAGAGAGAGAGAGAGCTTGTAAGAGACGGAGAGAGCGGAAATGGATAAGAAGCGAGTGTCATGCGTAATCCTTACCGCACTGCTAAGAAAATGTTGGAGCCTGTTTGCAAGTCTCAGCTGAAACTGCCCACCAAACAAGATTTTAGAAATCACATTCGTCAAACCTACTCGAGTGTTTCCGAGAGTCGTTTCATGCTTGCGCCTGGAAGTGTGCCCCCAGAACGTCCGGTCGGATCCCTTTAATGACTCACCTCCTTCTTTTCAGGAGCTTAAACGTGTCCTTGAAAGACAAGGAATGCTTCTTCACCCGGTCGGAATGCATTGCCATACAAGATGAATAAGAAATGTCCTCGCCTTCTTCGAGTGCTATGGAGCCTGATGAAAAGTGGTGTGGAAGACGGAAATACGTTCCCGTACTTTGGAGAGTGGCTGAAGGAGTTTACATTCCAAATCTGCGTCCCCGATGAGAAGGTAATTTTCTTCTCATTTTTAGCCTCTACTCAGTGTCGAGGCTAAACTATTCTTTGCAATATATGCAAAGCGTATCGAGAAGTTCATGAAGAGCAACAAGTATCTTGATACTTCAATACAGAAAGGCGGAGTAGAGCGTCATCCGGAGTGTGGAGACATATATCGACGCGTGGGAAGTGATCAAGGACGCTAAGAAGTCACAGAAGAATCTAGCTGCGATTTGTTGGTTCTAGCGAATGCGTACGGTTCTGTGCCTCATGCAGCCATCCAGTTTGCACTGAAGTGTATCACTTCCCACCTTCTTTGATAAACCTTATCGACAAGTACTATTTCGGGTCTTTATGCAAGGTTCTCAGTGCGCGATTGGAATTCGGAGTCGCAGAAGTTTTCCATCGCATTTTTATGGGTTGCACACTCTCTCCAATCCTGTTTGTCACCACATTCACCTTTTGAACGAGTCTTAAGTCACGAAGTTGTCTCAATATCGATCTGAAGAAATAGGACGTTCAAAAGTTCCTGTTTGTTACAGAATTACGTATGGAATGATATTGCTTATCTCCAGCTTCGATTTCAAGTGTGAAAACTTGTGCCTCAGCAGAGTGATGACTTTATGCATTGAGCGCAAGATGAGAATCAAGCCGTAAAAGTCAAGATCATTAGTTCTTAAAGCAGGTAAAGCTGGTTGCATATTGAACCCTTTGTTGTGGACAATCAGACGTATCCGCTGGGGTTCCAGTCGAAACTTGTGAAATTCGCTCGCAGATTAATTGATGGAAGCTTGGATGACAAAGCAGCTCGGAAGAGTGATGCTTCTTTGAAGACTTGTTGATGAACGGTTGATAATGCCATCTTACTGAACTAGAAGTGTTGGGTTTATCAACATATCATTGTGCGAGAACTGCCAGTGGAAACTGATATATATGATGTGCCAACTTTCACAGGTGGCAGCGCATGGAAGTTTGGTGTCGCGTCAAACTTACGAAAGTGGTTAGGAGTCAGCCAGATAATTCGGTGTGCCATTGTTTTTGCCACCAAGCCAAACTTACGCTTCTTCCATTGGAAGGAATGCGTTTCAACAATTGAAGAAACAGCGCGTCAACGCAGTCTTACAATTGCGACATTAGTTGCGGAGGTGAGGCAGTAATCGAATTCAGCGAGCCGTGCTTGCGGTCGGAAGTGGGATGCTAACCGTGCAATCGTAACTGCAGAGAGTACCCTGTGTGTGGAGCCGACCATGGTGAGCGGCAATTGCGTCGGCAGGACTAGGTTTGGGTAATATCCGTAACCTTGCGGAAGAAGAAACTCTCACATAGGTGAGCGCCGTACGGAGATCGTGAGTGTTATCCGCCGTCCGTGAGCATGACGAATCCAATACGATGCGAGACTGTACAGATGGCCTGTTCAAGGTTGCCATGGGATCTGCTGGGGAGAATGTCTCGCCGCAGCGGAAGCTATTCATGGAGAAATCTCTTCGACACTAGTCCAAGGCCTTGCTGCAGTTTATACTTAGGGTGCGACCTATGACACCATTTCGTGCTCCTTGTCAACTTGAAGCGGTGGGCTATAAAGATGCGAAGATTACCTGTAATCTGTGCCAGAGGACGAGGCCACAACAACTTCTATGTCTGGCTGGCTGCCATACAAGCCTGATTCAGGGCCGTCTACACCGATGGGCGCCAAATTCGTGTTTTGCGGGTTAAATTTGCTGGAGCTTGCTGGTAAGCACATTGAAGAGTCACAAATCGAACCGTTAAACGCGACCGTTCGACTTATTCAATTTCAGTGAAGGGAGGAGCAAAAAATGAAGTTTGTTTCACAGAAGCTCCTTTTCTTGCCTGAATATGACCAATATGATTTGGGAATATCAAAGTGGACATTGAACGAGAAACTTGTTTTTCCTCAGAAGTTACCAGCTACCAACTGTGCGACCGGACATTTAGTGATTTTGGTCACGCAATAAGAGAGGGTAAATTTGATAGAATTGACTGTACCCGATGAAGCGTGGTATCGGCAGAGTGCACATCAGAGAATAGTTGCTAAGAAGTACGAGGATTTGATTATTGAGATACAGAGACGAGGAATGTGGCAGGCTCGAACTTGTGGGACTGCCTAGAAATCGGGATGCCGTGGATTTTTGAACGGCTTCTTTAGCGTATGTCTTCGGCCCGATTGGGGTTTTGCATCCGAGCTGGCCCAGAGATTAGGAAGGAGAAGGTTGTAGATGTGCCAGAGAGGTCATCTGTTCACCTATGATTGCTGAGAGATGTAGTGAATTCTGCGACCGTGCTATGTCCTAATCAATGCTGACTTGTACCGGTACTGTGCGCGTTTGCTTATAGAGATGTGCGCGCGCGCTCCGGTTGCCGAGGCGCGTCTTGTTTCATGATGAAGCGCGTACATGTAACGTGTTTATCTTTCAACAGGCTAGTTTCAAAATTCCGTGCCGGCCAGGATCAGGAGTGTTCTGATTCAGAAGGATTTATTTTAACATCTTGGCCGCACCCTTAGGCGCGTACTGACGAAGAGTGCGGCATAACCTGTTTTGATATTTTTGTTACTCCGCCTGTAGGAGGGATATATATTTGCTTTTGTTTTATATTACATATATTATTATATATATGCTATAGGACGGCGTGGCCTACTTTTGCAGCAATATTCTGCCCACAACGAAGATGGCCTACTTCCGTTCTGTTTCTACTGCAATTTACGTCGCAAGTCCCCACGCTGTTGTACGTAAGATGGTCGTATTCCTAGCCAATTAAGCAACAACAGGCTACCTCTACAATAACGCGACTAAATGTACCAAAAAATATTATAAGCTAACTAAACATTAATTGTTGAAAGGCCGACTCTTCTACTTAATGTTATTATGAAAATTAATCAACAAATTGCCTAAAAATATTGCAAATTTGTGTCGTTAACGGTAACAATCCACCGTATGCGTTTCGCGGGACTTACATCGGACCTCGGTTGGACCCAATGCGGGAGTTTAACCGGCGATCGTGGTGTGATTGTCATGACTAGGTCTCACTAGATAGTCACTGCCAATTTGAAAAAAAAAAAATGCAAAAACAAGGGTAAGTATTGTGCTTGTAGACCCACGTCACGTATACGCACACATAACTTTTGTGATTTACTTGCGTGTGAAATACAATTTAGTGTTAGGACCCTATTAGAGGATATTTTACGAAAGAATGAATAACGTGATAGCGCCGCCGTGACGTGATTACATGATTAAACGATTGCCAAGCCGCTTTAATTTTTTTTCTTGGAGTTTTCAAAGTTTTCAACTCACAATATAGCAATGCAAGCGAAAATATTACGTCGTGCTGAAATATAAAAATGAAAATAGCGAGTTCTAATTATAAATAATAAATGAGTTTGATTATTATTCATTTCTATAATGATAATGGTTGATAAGAAGAAGACAGAAGAAGAAGAAGAAGCAAGGAGAGAAGTTTATTATTATTATTATTATTTATTATATTATTATTATCATCATCATTATTATTGTTACTATTCTATATTATTCATTAATTATTTATTATTGAGTTATTATTTATTGTTATTATTATTATTAGTGTTACGATTACCATCACCACCATTATTATTGAAATAACGTTAGGGAATAAGATGATAATTTTTCATGTGCTGAGGTTTTTGCCAAATGAGATTTTCTATCCCTTTAAACTTATCCTCCTGAAAATCACCATGATTGGATTTGCGTGAGTAAGTTTATTCAGGATTCATTCTTTCGTTGGTTCTTTTGTTTTGTTATACATCTTAAACGAATGGTGGCAAACCACCATGACGTAACGAATAGAAGCTTATAGTGTGTTTCCCGTCTGCGAGTAGTCGAACATTGCATCACACGTGTTTTGCATTGTGTAATGGCATTGGTTTAACCATTGAACCAACTACGTGTTATATACGATTCACCATACTCCGAATACCCAACCGGACAGACATACCTTAATCGCTCATGTTGTATTCAGATGATCAATTTTTAAGTATAATGGCCACTTTATTTATGGTTTCCTTTAATATCGACACCGTTGTCGTAATAACTGGACATCTCGGCAGTGGATAAATGCATTGCGACGCGACTGAAAGATGATTTTTTAATGATGCCAAGGACCTGATCGCTTACTATGGCTACTCGCGACGAAACAATGTATATCACACGTCAGTCAACACGAGTCGGCTAGGTAATGCAAGAGGTAAGCAGATGCAATTCGTTCCGCCTTATTTTCTTCCTCTTGTCGTTTACAAAAAATTGACTAATTCGCTGGCAAAGGAATCACTATGACTCGTTGAAATGTAGCAATAGTATACAAACTCCTTTATTATTAAACAATGAAATATTTACTTTCCGAAAATTACTCCAATGTGGGACATAATCTAATCCTCATGAAATATAGAACACAGAAAATCTATATAGCCGACCTGCTAAAAGTATCGAGATAAAATGAATGCATACATAAAAATCTCACCTATTATACTTAATTCCGGACAATGACAGGTTCTGATAAAGATTACAGTTCATACATTGATTGGTAAACGTAAAAGGGTACTTACATATGAAATATATTCACACTATTTATTATATTTTTAAATTTATTTGTTTTTAAATGGCATGTGTATACAATTTTCCAGTTAAAAAAATCTGAGCCTACATGATCCCTTCATGCTACCAGTGTCTCTGATAACGTCTAGAAAATGAAATGCCCTCTGAAAAAAAATGCAGTTTAATAGATTCTATTAAGTGCTTTAAAAAAGTGAAAAATCATAGAGAGACCATTCCAGAGTTCGCCATAGACTGCGTATTGCAGAAGTTTCCTATCGGCCTGCAGAATGAAATTCATGTGCGAGTTTTGTCTGTACATGTCTTTACAGGTAACAGCATAACTGTCTAAACGTTTGTGTTCTAGGGTGTTTATTTGCCCATACAAACACTGTCAGATATGTCAGATAGCAAAGATTGACAAGTTTTTAAAATGGGCTTCCACAATGTGTTATACAGCGTGTATCAAAAAAAAAGTAGACACTCAGAAAAAAAAATATCACGCAAATATTTCATGATCTAGAGATTATTTTTTTGTATGAATATGTTACCTTGGACTAAGCTATCTGATGACACTTTGCGTATTGAAAGTATTTCACGCTCAGAGTGAGCACAGGTTTGTCCATGGCAAATGCATTTGACGCCAGAAAGTTCTTGTAGCAATGTTTGCAATCCTACTGCTGAAGCTCTCACCTGATGTGCCTCAAGCGATTAATCTTCACATGCTCAGAGAAGATGTAATATCAATTTTGTGGCAAAAAAAGACAAAAATGAAGCAATGACTCAGAGTACCCCCTAAAAAAGGAGAAAATGTCATGTTTGCAAGATGAACTGTGAACTGAAGAAAATGACATTTTTTTTTGTTTTTGAAGGGTAGGGTGGTTTGTATCTGAATCATTGCTTCATTTTTGCTACATTCTAAATCTCAGCATGCTCAGAGAAGAGCTTATATCAATTAGTGACAAGAAAGACAAAATAAAGCAATATTCAGATACAATTACCAACCCCCAACCCCTGAAAAAGAAGAAAATGCATTTTTTTTTTTAATTCACAGTTCATCTTGCAAACATGACATTTTCTTCTTTTATATTGGGGTATATCTGAATCAGTGCTTCATTTTTGTCTTTTTTTTTGTCAACAAAATTTATATTAGCTCTTCTCTGATGCATGCTGAGGATTCAATCCTTGTGCACCATCAGTTGAGAGCTTCTGCAGCACCGGTCTGTGAGGCATTAAACATTGATTATAAGAACACAATTCTGTGCGCAAATGCATTTTTGGCCGATTGCACAAAAGCGGGTTGTGCTCAACTCATGCGTGAAATACTTTCAATACTAACAGTGTCATCAGATAGCTTAGGTCTAAGGTAAAATATTCATATCAAAAAATAATCTCAAAACCACGAGAACAATTTTTAATGATTTTTTTTCTAAGTGTCTACTTTTTTTGATACACGCTGTATAGTGTCTTTAATGAGCAAAGTGACCAATTTAAATTCCGTTGTATTTTTTTGTTGCTGACCGGAGGAAGCAAAGGTAGGAAAGGATGATAATGTAAAACTGAATGAATTAAAGCAACAACCCCAGTGACTGGGTCAATTTCCTTTTAAAACAGAGAGCTGCTAGTGAGAGAAATTTCAATACGAATATGCATCAATTTATTATATAGCCACGTGGTTTAAAATGTTTTTTTTTTTTCAAAATATTGAGCAATGCACACAAAAAGAACTATTTTCTGCGAGTAAAGTTGTGCGCTCCCTTTGGATTCGGGTTATTTTGAACCACAGATGATGTGTTTTGAACACTAATCTGCGTTTGTTTAACTGTAGATAAATATACACATCTCATACATTTCGTCGCCTTTACCACGTACCATCCGCACTACGTATACGGTGGTAAAAGTTAGTTTGACATTGAGATTGTTATTCCATATAGTTTTTATCTGTCTTAACCCGGTGATTTGACCACAATTGATTTGTAAACAGAGAGAACGGTTCGTGGAAAAAAATACCTTATCACACTTATTCTTTTACCACGAACCGTCCGCTCTCCCGTGTGCGTAACCCGCTGTGAACAAAACAAACGGAAGCTGAAGAGATCATTGTTTGAAACTGCGGGTTATGGACGTTCCTGTTTCAATGCGTATTTTTAAAACATTATTCTGAATTTAAAGCCTCAGGCTTATAATGACCACAGTTAAAAACAATGAGCTACATTATCCTCCATGCTCCAGGTCTAAAAATTAACCTCTGAATAAAAATTGTATTTCAAAATGATTATTAAGTGCTTCAAAGAGGTGAAAATCTGCAAATTGACCAAATTCACCTGCCCACTTCCTCCTTTAGATTTACTATGTGTAGATCAAGGCTATTTTGTGCTCCACCCGAACACTAGTTGTTTATTCATTCCTATCTTGCCAGTGGAAGCATATATTTCCAAACTTTTGTATTCTAGGTTGTATGTCCTTTTAAACAGTACAATGCACCTCGGATAGCAAAGACTGACATTTTTTTTTTATTTGAAGCTCCACAATGTTACCCTGTGTCTTTTACACAACATAATTCACTGAGAGTATTCAAGGTCATGTATACTTCATTCTGGCTTGATTTTCGTTTATTATGCTGGGATAATTTTTCTGTTATTGGTTTGCAAACACAGAGAACTGAGGATCTCGCCACTATTTTTACCACAAAACGGCGACTTTCCTATCTTTTAGCATTGATAGTTTATAATGTTTAAATGAAATTATTTGGGTACTTAATTTATTTATTAATAAACATATCCGATCTGTTCAGAGTGTTATAAAACATATTCATTCAGCATTGATTTTGAAAAGTTGTTTCCCCATTGAATTGCAAGCTAAGAGTTCATCCTGGTGGGGACGGCTGTATTGAAAATTGAAAGAAGCCATGCTTTCCTAATTTTTCAGTGACTAAATCAAGTGGACAAGGCAATATTGGGTTGTTTGGATTTACACAATATAAAATACATTTAAAACAAATTGATATAAATAAATGTGATAAATTACAATTAAAAGTTAATAAACTGAATTAACGATATAAAATTACAGACTCATCAATAACTTAAACTTGAGGAGCAAGTGTAAGCATATTTTTAAATCAAAATTTATGTACAATCTGTAAAACGGAGATATTGGCAAGATTTATTATAAATACTTAGTTATATCTGCAAATGAGTTTTTAGTGCAGTTTTGAATGCGCTTAATGAGACACTCTGTACTATACGCTGTGGTAGCTTATTCCATTCATTGGTTGTTCTAGCATAAAAAGAATTTTTGTAATAATCAGTTCTAGCAAAAGGTACACACATTTTCATATCATGATCGTTTCTTCCAATTCTTTTTGCCAGCAAACATCTTTCAGTCTGACCTGTTTCCGTTAAATTGTTTAATATTTTGTAGAACAATACTAATCTATAATATTTGGTGTATCTGCAGATACATCCTTTTGCCATGTTTTGTTCATAGAAATCGAATGGTGTATGTGCAGATCAACCCTTTTGCCATGATATCGCAATGAAAACTGTAGGACGTAAGTGAAGATACATCCTTTTATCGTGATCGTAGGACAAGTGTGGATAGTGGAATATCTTGGTAAAATGCTGTATCTACATAAAAATGCGTATTTTGAGGAAAATGTGTAATTACGTACCTTAAAATTTATAGAGAAATAATTGAAATGATAGTCTAACACATTAAACAAAAATCAACATTGAAAAAGTCCCCTTTCACAAAAAGGTAAAAGCTGAAACTTCAAAGTGATTTTTCCAGGAATGTGTATTTCGCAGATACACCCTTTTGCCATGTGACGGCCGCAAAGATGTACGGTGTTTATAATTGCTTTAAAAATGACGTTGTGGATAATTACAATAGACACTGTTTAGCAAAAAGCATACGCAAGGGTTGTTTTGGGTGTTTAAACATCCCATATTTGTATAGGGACGTGAACAGAAATTAATTTTGCTTTAGGATTTAGCTGTTTATAAATTACGGCAAAGACAAAGCCCCGGTGAGACTCTAACTTAACTGCACTCACCGTACTGCGCCAGCGCCAGCTCGTATCGAAGCCCGTTCGGACTGGCGCAGTAATTCATACGCCCTGCCTAATCAAACATCTCTATGCACTTCATTCTAGTCTGACTGCCAGACCATTATTCTGGAATCAACAGCCAAACCTGTCTTCAGCATCCGCTCCGCGGATGGCCCCTGCTTCGCAGGGGAGGTCTGAAATTCATACTAACTTCAATCGAGTGCGTCGACCATGCAGATATCAATTCAGCGACGGAGGAGTGTGCTACAAAAAGGTTTGTACGCATTTTTTGATTTAATTCAAGGACGTGCAAAATACTCGTGTCTAGCAGCTGCTGCTAACTAAAATTCCAAACATCCCCTCTTGAATTCACAGTGTATCAATAATCCTCCTTTTTTTCTCTTGCATTACCTTCATTTTTTTTTTAAAGCTATCTGACCATTATAATCAAACGTAAACTAGAACACTGGAAGTTTGCAAATTGCCCTAGTTTTTTTTTCTTGAGTTGTATTTCATGTGAAAATGTATTCTATTTAGTTAAATTAATTTTTTTTAACCCCCGAATGTATTTTTACGTCGTAATGAAAGTTGTGGAATTTTGACGTTGCAGCACGTCAATAGTAGGCCCTAACGGACCCAGCACATGTGTGTTAGTAAATTGTCAGCATTTGTCGTACGAAAGGCGTAGGACTTTACACAGCGTTCATATTTGTGTGGATTACCAATGTAAATTTCAGTGCTTTGTTATCGTAACAGGCCCTAAATTGAAAAAAGTTCATAATTTTGAATTAATGGTGAAAGTGTCATTTGACATGTGTGATGGTTACAGCCCAATCGATCGAGAGTCCGATAGACCGATGGTTTGTTAGACCAAGGGTTAGTTACCATGGGTCCGTTAGACCTTGGGTCTGTTAGACCAGAGTACGATGGACCGATTATTGAGAAGGGTTCGGTAGACCGAGGGTATGTTAGATCAAAGGTCCGTAACTTCATTAGGCCATGGGTCCGTTAGACCATGGATCCGCCCTGCAAGAGAAAAAGAGACCGATTATTATCAAGAGTACAATGGACCGATTATTGAGAAGGGTACGATAGATGGAGGGTCCACTAGATCAAGGGTGCGTACTTATACAAAGGGTCCATTAGATCAAGGGTGCGTACTTAGACCAAAGGTCCATATAAGACCAAGGATCCATCAGACCATATGGGTCCGTTTGACCAATTTAGGGTCCGAAAGACCAATTATTAACTAGATTTTAATTGGTGATCCGCGTAACCGCTTTGATCATTAAATTTAAAGAAAATGTGACAAACAATGCATATCAATCACCATTGCATGATGAATTATGTCCCTGATCACTTGAAATTGAAAATTCGACGTGCGCGTACGCGTTCGTTGCGACGTGCGGACGGTTATGATTAGCACCAGTGATAACTTTTGACCTGAAGTTTCCTTGTACCAGGTTTTGTTATCTTAACCCACCCCATTCATGATATATGCGCAAAAATACGATATTTCTTTGTGACGTCATAGATGACGCCACAAGTATTCTGCATGCAAAGTAGCGCCTGAACTGTTATCTACGGATCATAAGCTATCAGAATGAGCAATACAATGTAGGGGTCGTCGTTTATTCTAGAGAAAAATGACTGATTTATGACTTAATTTTAAACGTACGCGTACGCGTTCGTCGTGACGCCCGCACGCATATGATAAGCACGCATGATGACCTTTGACCGGAAGTTACTATGTACCAGGTTTGGTGATGTTACTCGACTCCAGTCATGAGATATGTTCGAATTACAATTTTTTTGTGACGACGTCACTACACGTTGGCATAGAAAGCGATGCCTGAAATGCTATCTACGCATCATACTCTATCAGAATAAGCAATAAAAAGTAGGGGTCACTGTTAATTCTAGAGAGTTATGAGTGATTTAAAAATGCGCATTATTCACTACGCGCGCAATGCGCGCGCATTTACGGTTTTTGGACCTGTCAGCGATATTTTGGGTCCTAGTGGTCGGAAAAAGTTCTAATTGTGGGAGAAATCCAAATCCGTCGAAAAAACGACAATATTCGGTCGGGAAAGGGGTGCGCGCGGAAAAAAAACGCGCGCGTACGCGCGCCCATCAAATGCTCCAAATGACCTGAAACGTATGCTACTGTTAATAAGAAGTAATTTGGAGCATTTTAAATAGAATGAAAGCGTGTGTAGGGTATGTCTATGGAGAGATTATAATAAATCACACACACACACAAATAGGCCTAAAGCCTATATGATTTACAATAATCTCTCTCGGTCTGTTGATCCATTGGCCTATAGGGGACCCTCGGTCTGTCGAACCCTTCTCAATGATTAGTCCATCGTACTCTTCATAATTGGTCTATCAGACCCCTGGTCTAATGGACCCTTGGTCAAATGGACCCTTGAACTCTCGGTCTATTAGACTAAAGCCTCCATTCTTCCGCGATACGGTAAACGGAGAAAAATCGCGGAAATGGGAAGTGTAACGCGGAAAATGGGGAAATCATGAAATGCTGAAGTAATAACCTTAAAATTGGTAGTAAATTACAAAATTAACAAATATTAAAACGTTTAAAATCATTATTTCATTAAATAATAGGCCCTACCATTACCAGGCAGAAATTTATTACCAACTTTAATGACCCTAGCAAGCCCCTCTGCGGCCCATCTGCCGGCTGTCTTTCTCACTACCATTAGTACGGCTGCTCCATTTCACTGATGCTGAGTTGTAATCATGCATGTATTAGGTAATATGTGGTGTTTATATACGTGATTTTGAGTAACGCGGAAAATCGCGGAAAATAACGCATTTGAAAAACGGAATTTTGATTTTGTAAAACGGAAAAATGGTGGCCTTATATTAGACCCTTGGTCTATCGGACTCCTGGGCTAATTGGTCTCTTCTCAATAAATGGTCCACCGTACTCTTGTTGTCTATCAAGCCCTTTGTCTGATTCTTTGTCTAAAGGACCCTTGATCTAATGGACCCTCGGTCTATGGTCAGCTCCGCCTAAAGGACCCTCGACCTATCGAACCCTTCTCAATAATTAGTCCATCGTAATCTTGTTAATAATCGGTCTATCAGACCCTTAATTGGTTTAATGGAATGGACCCATGGTCTTATGGACCCTTGATCTAACAGACCCTCAGTCTATATCGGACCCTTGGTCTATTTGGCTCTTGGACTATTGGTTCCTTCTCAATAAATGGTCCAACATACTCTTATCGGTCTATCAGACCTTGGCCTTGGTCTAACGGACCCTTTGTCTAACGGACCATTTGTCTAATGGATCCTTGATCTAATGGACCCTTGGTCTATGGTCAGCTCCGCCTAAAGCACCCTCAGTGTATCAAAACCTTCTCAATTATTGGTCCATCGTAATTTTGTTAATAATCAGTCTATTGGAGCCTGAATTGGTCTAATGGACCCATGGTCTAACGAACTCTTGGTCTTACGAACCCTTGGTCTAAGTATGCACCCTTGATCTAATGGACCCTTGGTATAAGTGCGCACCCTTGCTCTAATGGACCCTCCGTCTATCGGACCCTTCTCAATAATCAGTCCATTGTACTCTTGATAATAATCGGTCTATCAGACCCTTGTTCTCAGGGAAGACTCATGGTCTAACGGACCCATGGTCATACGAAGTTACGGACCTTTGATCTAACATACCCTCAGTCTATCAAACCCTTCTCAATAATCGTTCCATCGTACTCTGGTCTAACGGACCCATGGTATTACGGACCCTTGATTTTACAGACCCTCGGTCTATCGGACTCTCGATCGATCGGGCTTTAACCATCACACATGTCAAAAGACACTTTCACCATTAACTTGAAATCATGAAAACTGTTTTTTTTTCAGTTTAGGGCCTGTTACGATAACAAAGCATTGAATTTAACATTGGTAATCCTCACAAAATGTGAACGCTGTGTAAAGTCCTACGCCTTTCGTACGATAAATTCTGACAATTTACTAACACACATGTGCTAGGTCAAAATTCCACAACTTTCACTACGACGTAAAAATACATTCGGGGGTAAATAAGATTAATTTAACTAAAGAAAATAAATTTTCTCATGAAATACAACTCGTGAAAAAAAAACTAGGGCAATTTGCAAACTTCCAGTGTTCTAGTTTACGTTTTATTATAATGGTCAGATAGGTTTAGAAATACAAACATGAAGGTGATGTAACAGAAAAAAGAGGATTATTGATACACTGTGAATTAAAGAGGGAATGTTTGGAATTTTAGTTAGCAGCAGCCGCTAGACAAGCGTATTTTGCACGTCTTTGAATTAAATCAAAAATTGCGTGCGAACCTTACGTAGCACACTCCTCCGTCGCTGAAGTGATATCTGCATGGTCGACGCACTTGAATGAAGTGCATAGAGATGTTTCATGAATATTAATAAGGTCTCGTAGTATGATCAAGTGCGCATGCGTCCTGCGAAAATAGTTCGTGGGAAAAAAATCGCTACCAGGGCCCCGGATGGATCTCTAACTAACAAAGCTCATAATGCGTAACCCTCTCTAGTCTAGCCTCGCCGAAAATACAACACGTGCGTAAAGCTAGTGCTAGTGCAGAAGCTTTTTAGGCGCAGGTACAGCGAAAAAGTATTCAAAACCGGTCTATCCTGAAAAGGACTGGACCCCAGGGTACTCACGGTGGTCGCGGTGTCGTCAGTCATCTTCGTTCCGTGTCCGTTAGGTCCGTTACAGCGCTACATGTGTTGCAGTAGACATGGAGGTAGGCAGTCTGTGATAGAACAGTCAGCCGATCTGTGACTTGTGAGATGGAATCTCTGAGGGTGTTATGAAGAATTTAAACTAACTCTGATGCTTTCTTCTTTCTGTGATCGGGTTTCATTCCGTCTCCAGGTTCCCTCTAAGAAGTTAGACGCACAGATATCTCCAAAAGACCGGTTTATATGAGTCGGCATTGTGATTTGTCACAAGTAAACTTCGCAAAATTTAAATTATCAAATGGATTGCTGGCGCGCAGCGTATCTCGTTCACTCGCGCAATGCAATGCCGTAAGTTGGCTCGCGCGCATTCGCGAGCACGCGCGCGTACCTGATCCGATGCTGTTACGTTAGCGACCAACGTTTCTTAGCCTGGTAATTAGCCCTTATCGCATTTTGAGCATGATTTTGCATTAATTTGAAGGCAATTTAACAAAACTGAGGAAATATTTTATATACTGCATGCAGTATATGCAGGTTGTTTCATTAAAAAAAATCATCTTCCACAAAACAGTTTGCAAAACAAGTTACTTAATTAATAACAACACTTAAACAAACCTATAACGAAATGGGTATTATTACAAAATCTTTTACAAAAATATGCAATTCAAGATCGCTTCATAATCGAGTCAGTATGTCAACGCATGAGTCTTAACAATGACCACTGATTACATTGTGCAAACATGTAAATTTCAGTTTATTAAGAATTTTACATAAGCTAATTTTTTGGCAATAAATGTGACTTTTGCAACGAAATTTACATATGCATGACACTTTACATGAAACATATTATTTTACCAATATCTTGTAAAATAAGACATAAGAATATCAGGTTACTTTACCATTTTTTTTTGTAGAGAAATAAAGACGGAAGTTTACATAAGAAATATTATGTAAAAGCGCCTCAGTTTTAAGTACAATTTTTTAATTATGAGGCAGTTCGTTTTTGCAATATACACTTTACTTAAATCGTGTTCGGTGATTTTTACACAAAGTTTTACATTTTGAATGACACATTACATAAAACATGTGTTTTTTAACACATGTTTTGTAAAATACTATATTATAATATAAATTTGCGAAATTGTTACATTTGCTAAGTAAAGATTACAAAAGAAAGTCTACACAATGAAATATTAAGCAAAAACGCATCTGTTTTCGTTCAAATTTTTACATACGAGGCACTTCGGTTTTCCAATATACTTTTCACATGGATAGTGTTCAGTGATTTTACATACAATTTTACATTTTGAATGACACACTACGTAAAACATGTATTTTTTAACACATGTTTTGTAAAATATTTCAGAATAATATAAATTTGCGAGAATTACAAAATGAAGTTCGCATAATCAAATATGTGACCCGCTCTGTCGAAATGAGGCATAAGTCGCACCGGGAGATTTTCCGTGAGAGGCCAAAAACTGAGTTGAAGTCGATCTCGGCCAATTTTTTTTTTATTGCAGAAAATGAATCTTCAAAGTCTCTTCTATCGTGTGTTTGAGTTTCAGCCAAAAATATTATGTCTAAGACCTTATAAATAGCGATTTAAAATATCAATTTCAAAACGAGTGGTCCAGAAATTCGAGCGACTTGTTCGTCTCGCTTTATACGAACGCGTCGCTACGGGCAGCCTAAAGGATTCTGATTGGTCGACGGTTATATGCATAGTCATGAATGTTACAATGGTCAGGTGTGCACTCGAGCGAGAGATACATGTAAGCTTGGTGTTGATAGTGTTTATGTGCGGAAATAAGAAATGTACGTGTTAATTTACTTACAACTTTACGTGTTGTTTCACTGAGTGTTTACTGTCGATTGTAAACATAAATATGTGCTCATTTGTGTGAGATCGGAAAGTTGTAAATTAGAAAGGCCTTTTTTTTCTCTCCACCGGCGCTCAATTTCATCGTTAAAAGATTTGCTGTCAACCGAGTTAAACACGCGATATCCAAAATCCACCCCTAAGAAAACTGATATTTAATTAAAATTCACACGGGATATTACTAATCATATTTATTGTTACACTTATTGACCAATTCCACGACCACGTGGCCTTGTCTTCGTAACTTATTAAAGGAATGATACTTTTTTATTATTAATTAAACTGTACCACCGAAAAAAATGAGATGACTTTTGTTGCATTTGCGAGAGCGAATACAAGCAAAACCGTACAACCATACGTATCATTATCATTGGGAAACAGGTTGGGGACCGTTTCATTTCAGGATTGAAATATGGCGACAAAATAATATTTTGGAGTTTGTCACAAAATCACTATATTATTTCGCCAAAGAAGAAATTTCGACAGAATTAACATAGACTTAAGAGCTTTGCTGGACCTCACCTAGACAGTATGATCCAATATTTATAATTACCCAAAGACGCAAAAAACAAAAACAAAATGGCACTATGTAGTCATAATTATACTGCGTCCAAATGGACCCAAAACTTGTCAGAATACTGTTAAGCGTTAAGAATTCGAAATAAAGTAAAAAAAAAAAATAGTAAACAAAAGTATTCATGATCAAAATAAGCCTTTGCATTTGATTCTTCACGCTGATTTTGCAATTTATGCTCGACCAGTTAGTTTAAATATTTCAGAAATTTTGTGTCTCTATTATTTTTCTCGTGCTTAATAAAAGTAAAATCTATAACCTCTTTAAAACCCATACATACATTCACGTTAGTCCTTAACATAGATGTATAAGCAGCCGTACATTATCGTACCCGAGGATTACTTAATGCCACTTTTGTACTATACAAGGTACGCTATAGCAGTGCGAGGCTTAAGAAGTTGGTTCTATTCATTAATACAATGGTATTTTAACAATAGATTCCTGACCTGCTCCTGACTCTCGAATTCCTTTATATACCAATTATCACATTTTGAAAGTTATCTAAGACCACGTGAGTTCTTTTATGTCACGTTAGGATTATAGAGAAGCGTCCCACTTGAGATCACAATCATGAATCATCCCAGTATACATGTATGGCAAAGTCTTTTGCATGCATTGCTTGTAAATCGGAACGCATCGGACTAATAAGTGGAAATACACACGAGCTTTGCTTCATATGTTTTTAATCATTATGCACATTTCATATGTAATCTAATAGAAATTTAATAACGTATACTACAATTTTTTACCAGAAAATACAATACATGGATGGATATACATAATGTGCACGATCACAGCTTGCGCGCACGTATTTCATGTATTTTATTATGCCTGGACGGGGAAAGCCTGGTTTTGGTGGTCGGTATATATTGCGAATTAATCATAAAGGGAAGATTCGGGTTTATAAGGAAGATACTATGCATTTTGCTTCCCCGTTCCAGCGAATGAGCCATTTATTCAGTGGAATTTGCGGGTTTGTCCTCAGACGGTATTCTCTTTTGAAAGGCAAAAATAAAAAATGGGAATACCGTAAAAATATAGATTTTCCGGTAAATTCTGACTAATTTATTATGAGGTCGTGTATCAATGTGATAGCGACGCATTTTGCGGAAGAGACGATTTTTTTTTTTCAATTTGTAATTTAATATCAATTTATGGAACACATGCAATCTCCCAACCTATGCTTTGACCATGATTTTGTTCTCTTCTAAAAATGTATATCTTTTTAAAAGAAATCATTAATTTTGACGTGGTGTTTCTAACCCACAAAGATGAAAGTGAAAACAAAAAATAGTTAACTCTTACATTTTCTCACAATTTTGAAGAGGTGTCATTATATGTTGATTCATATCGGATTTGATTTTTTTTTCGAAACTTGCTTTTCTATAAGAAAATAATTATCAAATTTGTAGAATGAAATCTCTAAATTAAGTTCCGTAAGTAAAACAATTGGTCTAATAAACATATGTATACGTACGCGGGTATCAATATAAAATCTGTGACAATAAAACCTGGATGGACAAAATCATAGGATAGAAGGAAGAAGAACTAACGAAAAAACGAGGGGAAAACGGCATTGAGACGGAGAGAGAATTTGCGAGGTAAATCGTAACACAATTTGATCACCCGCAATTGCGATGTTAATCGCCTAGTACATAATATTCTGTGATAATTGATTGTGCTTGTGCCATGGGTGCTATCAATATGGACCATGAATTTTAAATTCTTTGAGCGCAATGGTATAAATGAAATGATAGAATTACAAAATTAAGATAAAATAGCTGACTCGACACAGCAGAATTGTTATTATGTCTGAAATTCAGGGGTAAACCCTTATTAAACCTTTATATGACAAACTTTTTCTTTAGATCAGAGAGGAGCGGAATTTACTTCATGCGCGTTAGTCTGAATTTCAGACTTCCCCTGCGAAGCAGGGGCCAGACAGGTTTGGCTGTTGATTCCAGAATAAAGGTCTGACAGTCAGACTACATGCGCGTGTGTTGCTGGTATGTATTGTGTATGCTATCAAAGACAAGATGTGTCACAGCATGGTCCCTATAACAAACAGGAGACCAAAGTTAGTCGTATTTTTTGTTTAAAAGGGTAACTCTGTTTGCTAACTTTACATGTATTTAATAAGTAACGCGGTTGAGCTTGATACTGAATTGAGGATGGCAGCATTGTTAGTTGTAGGTATCTATAAATTCTGGCCCCTCGCTACTGTCTCATGAACAAAGAACGAATTAATCACCCCTCCATGGGTCGCCAAAATGCGCGGACATTTCTAAAGAATATAAAGGCATTGTTACTAAAGATCTTAGGGCTTTGGAGGGCCACCCTTCGGCGTTCATTCGTAGTTTTTTGTAAATAAAATGATACCGCAGTGAGGTACGTGCTAATGAAGGTGGCGTCTTTCAAAGAAACACACCAGATTATCGTTAATCAGACACTTTACGTGTATACAAGTCATCTGTTTGGTAACAAAGAAACGATCCACGTACTTTCTTAGACTGTACGCCCGAGTCGTGAAAAGAAAGTTCCAATGGACATGGAGAAAAACATTCTCAATAGAACAGCTCAGAAATCAGTGGTAGAAACCTTGTAGACACGATGGTAAACCAAACATTTAACTATGTCATGATTGCTCACCATGTTGTAAACAAATAAAACAATACACACGGCATTAAATTAGTTATTTTACTGTCTTGTTGTTTTCGTAGTTATTTTTATACCCGTTTAATCCGTTTTTTTTTATACAAGTTAAATTCATTTACCTGGGTGTACAACTGATGCGTGTTACATTTTTATATCGACGGGTACAACATCATTTTCTAATGGCGTAATTGATCAAATTGCGCCGTCAATTCCAGATTCCAGTGTTTTTTGGCCATCTTCAGCGTAGGAAAGACAGATATCGAAACAAATACCTACATTTTCCATTTCATGCTTATCATTACTTGCTCTGTAACAAACTTGTTGAGTTTATTTGATTGTATGAAATTTCCAATCCCATGCAGTTTTCATGAAAGTGAATACCATCCATGCACACTTGACCTCTCCCTCTCACTCGGGCAAGAACGACGTTCTAGTTCAGTGCACGGTCATTTTATTGACCAATCAGGATCTCCGATGGTTACTAAGGGAGGAGCTAATTAGCATAATCGCTGAGCCATATCATGATCTTCGCATCAACAAGGGAAGTCGAACCGGTGCCACACCAAAATGTTTGAAACGCATTTTCTCGAAATTTTCTTCTCGGAAAGTTACACTTTTCGCGGTAATAAATGCTTAATTGCGCTCGCATAAATCATTAAAAAGGGACAAGTTATACATCATTAGAAAGCTTAGGAATTGGGGATTCCATTTCAGTCAAAATCTCAACTTTCATGATTTGCGACTTATGCCTCATTTCGACAGAGCGGGTCACATATTTTGTACTTTGTTTTTCTCCGTGTAGGAAACCTTTTTTTTAAGTAAGCATTTCTACCGGATTGAAAAAAAGTGTTCACTAGTTGGTGATACGCGATTTCGTCAGAATCTTTCTTTATCTAAAGGTGATCCGCGTATTCGCGGATAATAATAGATTTTGTCAGTATCTGTCTTAAAGATAGTGTCAGGGATGTGCAAGTCCATTACTTCCCGTCATTATTTATACCAAACGGTAGTTTAGTACTTACAAGTGGTGTGTTGAAAGTTTGAGATCAATACGTCATGAATTTGTTGTTTTATGAGAAAAACTAATAACGACATATTACCAGAATGTTGTTCTTTCCGTGAGTTTAAATTTTGCTCAAATTGCGAATCGTGGTTATGTGTACCGTCACAAGACCAGCGGAGCGCACTGATTGGTTAAACGGCTAACCTCCGAGCGACGTTCGGCTAGCGGCTGATCGGACAATTTTGGAACGGCCCGAGCACGTCGACGTCACGGATTTTTTTTTTAAAAGACGTCAGAGTCATTTGAAAAAGGAGGAAGTTTAACCGTCCAGATTTCTACCAAAACTCAGTATTTTTCCACACAGTCTCTATGGGAGGTTTTTATTTATATTAATCTTCACATTGAATATGAATTCCGCTGTTTTCATACATTAAGATGTTTTTGTTTTTTTTGTTGACGTGCAAATCAATGACAGAATCTTTAATGTGTGTTTCTTTCAGGCCATTTTTCTGCACACGATATCTCAAGAACGATAGTGTCAATAATCTTGGGGCTTAGCAATGTTATGTCCCATGTCACTATCTGGACATTGCAATCCTGTCAATGTCATAGAACAACAGGGAGATCAGTTATGACGTCATGAGCCAAAAGTTAGAGGTAATATCTCAAGTCTTCAGTCGAATGAAACGACCGGATTTGGCAGAGGTCAAGTAAAGGTCAATAGTCGTTTTTGGACCATATCTTGTGCACGTGCACGTCACGACGGGCGCGTAAAATGCAAAAATACTTCAAATCACTTTATTAACACCACTTAAGTACGTTTCAGGTCATTTTGGAGCATTGTAATGCGCACGCGTACGCGCGCATTTTTTTTTCGCGCGCACCCCTTTCCCGACGGAATACCGTCGTTTTTTTTTTCGATGATTTTGGATGTCTGACAGAATTCTCTATCAATAAAAACCGTTTCCCAGCCACCCGGAACCAAAATATCGCTTACAAGTCCAAAAAAAATAAAATAAATGCGCGCTCATGCATTTGTAGTGAATGATGGGAATTTTTAAATCATTAATAACATCCTAGAATTATCATTATTGTTTATTTGGATAGCCTATGACGCATAGATAACATTTCACGCATCAGTTTGCATGCCAAATTATTGAGACGTCATTTATGACATGACACACAAACACAAATCGTATTTTGCGCATATCCCATGACTGGGGTCGAGTAAGATAACAAAACTTGGTACGCAGAAACTTCTGGTGAATGGTTTTGACTGGCGTTTATCACATACGTGCGGCGTTACGACGAACGCGTACGCGTGCGTTTAATATTAAGTCTTAAATCAGCCATAACTCTCTAGAATTAATGATGACCCCTACCTTTTATCGCTCATTCTAATAGCCTATGATGAGGAGATAGCATTTCAGGAATCAGTTTGCATGACAAACCCGTGTGACGTCATCTACGACGTCACAAAGAAAATCGTATTTCGCAGATAGGTCTATCTCATGACTGGAGTCGAATAAGATAACCAAACTTGGTACACAGTAACTTCAGGTCAAATGTCATCAATGGTACTTATCATATACATGCGCACGAGATATGATCCAAAAGTTGACTCTTGACCTCTGCCCGTTTTGGTGGTTTTGTTCGACTTAAGGCTCGAGATATTTAATTTTAACTTTTGGCTTATTACGCCATAGATTACGTCACCACTGATTTATGACATTGATTGTTTAACCATACCGAGGTATTGACATGGGACATTACTATGCTAAGTTACAAAATTATTGCCGTCATCATTCTTGATATATTGTCTGCTCAAAAAGTGATCAGAAATATACATAATCTAGACTTTAACTCGTCATTAAGATGAATTGGGGATCGGAGTATTCGCTGCGATCATTAGATCTAAAGAAATTGTGACAAAGTATTATTGCTTGCTCAAAGCTGCCCCTTTTGATATCAAATACTCTATGAAACATGAATCTAAAAATCTTATCTACGCATCATAGGTTATCAGAATAAGCAATAAAAAGTAGGGGTCATCGTGAATTCTAGAGATTTATAATTGATTTAAAGCTCAGTGACGTGATTGGGAGAAATAAAACATGTCTTTAGAACCAAACTGGTTGAAACATAAACCAAATGTACACCAGCTAGAGTGGAGTTGCTGGTTGCAAGGATTTGTCATGAGTTCGTTTCCTTAATGAGAATCAAGCATCGACAGGCCAGCAGTTTAATTTTATCAGGGCACGATAGATCCAATCCCCATACAAGGCTACACCACAAATTTGTCTGTTACAAGGCATACCACTGGGCATTATTTTAAAATGAATCAACTTTCAACTACAAACTTTCATAGTAGAATCCCAGCATAGTTTACTTGATTCTTGAATAATTTTTACCCCAAGAAAAATCTAAAATTTTATTAAAATTAAACGCAAGCGTACGCGTTCGTCGTGACGCCCGCTCACATACGGTTAGCACCAGTGATGCCCTTTAGTCTGATGCTACTGTGTACCAAGTTTGGGCACCTTACTCGACTCCAGTCATGAGGTATTCGCAAAATACGATATTTCTTTGTGACGTCACCGCGTAACCGTAGATCGCCATAGATTTTGTCACGATCTTTATTGGTCATCCACGTAACTACAGAAAACAATAGATTTCGTACAAATTTTCGGTGATAACCGGATCACCAATTCGTGCCTGGTGACGAAATAAAGTCCAGTTGGTGATTCGCGTAAACGCGGATCACCATAGATTTCGTCAGGATCTTAATTGGTGATCCGCGTAACCACAGATCAACATAGATTTCGTCACAATCTTTCCTTGGTGATCCACGAATTTGCGGATCACCATAGAGTTTGTACAATATGTTTTCTCTCTTCCTTTGTTTGTTTATTTGTGTTTCTTTCTGGTCACTTCTTGTCCAGACGATATCTTAAGAAGGAAATTGTTAACAATTGTGTAACTTAGCAAAGTAGTATCCAGAGTTTGTCCGCGAGAGGACCATACAAACGTAATAAGGTGGGGATCAACGGATTTGGCTCACATTTGGTGTGTATGTGGGTCACAGAGAGCCTTGAGGTTGTGCACAATTTTAGGTCAATCCGACCTCGTCCTAAGAAAAAATAGCCAAATACTTATTTTTTTTTGGTAAAAAGGTATAAAAAGTGTGTGATTTGATGATTTGACTAGAAACTAGTCAAATCTGACTAGAATAAAGGATCCCATGGGCACGTACTAGTTTCAAATCTAGTCAAGGATTTTGACTAGGAATCTAGTGAACGCATGTGACTAGAAAATCTAGTCAATTTGACTAGATTCTAGTGAAAATGATTAGAAAATACTGGTCCATTTTGTAATTTAAAAAAAAAGACACGATTTTCCGGTCGATTTTATTAGAAACCGATCAAATTTCACTAGATCCACGAATCACAATACAATACTGACAAGAAATAGATTAAATTAGTAAATAAAAAAATGCTGATTGAAAATTAAATCAGAGGTGTGCCAAATTGGCGAGACATATCAATCACACATCAATCACAAATCAAATATGAAAGCTGTGACACATTATATAAAAATTCACTGAAACAAATACATACTTTCTTTTGACACAGTGAAAACCAAAACAATGCTATTCATAACACCGAGTAAAAAATTGCAATGAATGTTCCGTTGATACATAGGCATTAATATAGTTTTAAATTTGTTAGTTTCTTTATTGACAAAACGAATCTTACAACTTTACCACTTGATATTTTGCTTGATCTTTCTTATATTAATACTTTAAGTATGATATAAATCATATTTGTAATATTATATTTGATTCATTCACGTCTAATTGATATTGCAAATTTGAATTTCCAAAATTCAAATTGTCAATAATAGAATCTTATAATTAAAATTCGATAAGTTTTCATTAAGAAAGAACAAGGGAAAAAAAGTTTGAAATACTAAAGTGCAGTTAAAGGGGAATGAAATCCAGACATCTTCCTGCATTCAGAGAATACAGAACAATAACAGAAAGAACAAGGTGAAAGTTTGAGCAAATTTGGTTCAACTGTTAAGCAGTTGTTATTGTTCAAAGTTTATTTAATCCTAATTATGGAGGATTCTTAAATTGACAACTGTCTCAGCAAAAATGTCTGTACAGGTTTCTTTCTATAAGATTTTGATTGCCTTCCCAAATGACATTTCAGAAAACATAAATTTGTGATTTTTTTTTTACAAATAAAATGAGAAGATCTACACAGTTTCATCTCAGTTGCAAATTTACCAATCATCCATAATAACGATGATATAAACATTTAACATTCATAACTCTTGAATGTTTCAGTCAAATATCCACAAACTTACACTTTTTTCTTTCCCTTTAGTTCTCTGTTTAGATATCCGCGTTCAGTCCCTTTAAAGAACACCGATAGAACACATGCTCAGTGGCATTTTTTTTCAGCTCAAGTACTCGTAAATATTGTATTCAAGACTTCTGGCCAAAATGTTTGAGTTGTTCGAGATAATAATGTTTGAATTAGGTTACTATATATGAGCTGTTTGTAAGTTTGATTGGAAATAGGTATTGTATTGTGAAAATTACATGAGAATTATTGATTTTTTTTTAACATCTAATTACCTGAATGATACCATTTGACCAAGTTATCAATAAATGCATCAACTGATCATTTCATTTCATTTCATATTTATTTTCATTTCATTGCAACAAAGACATAAGCACAAAATAAATGTATATCTATACAAACCTCGTAAATACGAACATACATAATACAATTTATATACACAAACACAAGAATAAGTGGTAACACATCTCATTTCAATTAAGTGATATGATATAATATTAAATATAAAAGAATACAATGAATGAAGGAACTTATATTGAAGCATTTACAAGCTTGTTAAAATTATAACTGATCGAGCGATTCTTTAATAGAATGGTTAACTGATTGATTTATCTTCTTCTGGAGAATATCTGTATTATTTTTTGAAATTCGAGGTATCACAGTTTGAATTTCACCACAAACCAAATAGCTATATGCCCTCCCCCATAAAGTTCTAAAAAAATGCTCAGTCAAGCATGAAATCTCACAAAGAATACCTGTTCTTTCATAAACTGTTATCAAACTATCACAAATAAAAATACCCATTTTTCGACTCCCAACAGCAAGAACAATCACCAATTCTCGTCAAGACTAGATTCCACACAGGATTTCAGAAATATGGCTTTCTCCTCACGTGAGTACAAATTATCATCCCACTTTTGGATGACATTGGATAGAAGAGACCGTGAGAAATCCATGTACATGTATAAACATATTTTTTTCAGATATTTTGACATATTCATTTCAGGAGACTTTTCTGACATGTAACCTATTTTTGAGACACACTGTAGCAAATGAAATTATTATTAATCACAATGTGTTTTCTTTATACTCTTCACTCTAACAATATTCTGTGGGATGCAGTGGTTCTAAACAATGTAATTTCATGCATTATTTGAAATTGAATAGTAAATCAGTAAAAGCCAGTAAAAGTAAGCAGCTACCAGAAAAGGTGGCTTGTCCGCAGGGTTGGCCGGTAAATACCGGGTGGTAAATACCGGTATTTACCGGTAAATACCACCTTGCTGTTTTTGACAAAAACGGGAAATACCGGGATATACTGGGAAATACTATAAAAAGGTTATTTCTTGAAGGATAATAAATAAAAAAAAATGTAGAGATTGTTGTTCAGTAAGTGTAATTCAAAAAAAAATACAACAAAAAACTAACTTACTTGATAATGGGGAACAAGGGACTCATTATGATTGTTGGGACAAATTTTCTACAAAGCCAAATCAATACTAAAAGTATGGAAATTTAAAAATCACCTGCTTTTATTTTAGACATTTTCTTCAATAATTTCAGTCTGCATAAAGACTGAAATTGCTCCATAAATCCAGAACTCTTAGAAATAGGACACCCCATTGATAGATGTTGATTTTGACTCTGTATATTCAGCAAGATGAGGGCTGCACCCTACAATGTGACACCTGGATAATGTACAGTGTAATACTGTATGCATTGGACTGTATGTGAAATAACACTGAATTAAATTATCAAAATTGAAATGAGGTTTTTCAGAGTCTTTTCACCTGAAATTTATCAGTTTAAGATGGTTTTGTGTATGAGGAGCCAAAATGAACTGCACTAATGGCCTTCTTAGTTGACCTTGTACAACTTCA
>JZLH01S0632282.1:29581-41194 GCA_001188425.1 Eucidaris tribuloides | reverse complement strand
GACCGCGTCCAGATAGGGACTCCCGAATAGCCTACTCGTCAAAGTTAAAACGTAAGTCAGTTGCCTGATAACAATTTATAATTTCCCTGTAAATTTTCTACGTGTTGAAAAATAATGGCGCAAAATCGAAAATACTTACAGCGTAAATTGCCTAAACTTATTATGCTTACACAAATTTACTAAGAAAATTTTTGTATATATCACACAAATATGTATTCACATATTATGACGTTCACGGTCGGTAGGTAAAATGTTGTATATTTTTTTTTTATCAACAAATACCATTTTTTACCATTTTATAGTTCTGTAAGACTCGAAAAAGGGAAAGAATGAGTTTCCGGCGATGATCTTGAAGAGAAGCTGATTTTTTACAAAGCGCCAGATGAAGTGGTGTTTCATTTCATTTATTGATTTTTTTCGTTTCCGAATAAAAACTAACAGAATGAACTTGATTTACAGAATACAAAACACTATACATTAAATAGTCATAATTGAAGAGTTGTCATAGCAAAAGCCAATATATCCATTTTAGGCAAACTGAGATAAAAGACATTTTTTGCTGTGCAAATATAGAGCATGTAGAATCTCACCTTAGGTCAAATGCTTTTATTTAATTGCATAACATCACGGTGGCTAAATTTACTAAAATCTTCATAATATGCATTTTACCAAATTAATTGCTTATATTTAGTTATTATAGCAAAATGCCATATATCCATTAATCGTTCTTTGCAATATGCCATATATCCATCATTAAATTGCGATCTAGGAGACGGACGGAGCCATCAATCAATGATTTTTCGGTGGAATCGCGTGCTAGCGCGCCTGACTGACCAGAGGTCACTTGCAAACTGTTACAGTTTTTATTAAAATCACAAAATCACAAGTTATGGTTAATTTTTGAAGAAAAAAATGCTATCATGTTACCTGCGCTAGCCTGGGGTCACTATGCGTCTGTAGAGTTTAGGGCCGCCGCCATTTGGAATGATATGACGCTGATTGTGCAGTACTTATATTGGGGTCTGACATGAATAGCCAGGTCGGCCGTTTATTGGATTTTGCATAAACCGTGTTTTCGAAATCCACGAAATTAGACGTTAAAAAAGAATTTTGAAAAAATGGAAATGTTATCGCCAGTCACCCTCTCGACTAAACATTTTGCTTCACCATTTTTCTAAGAACTGCAAAAATGCGTATTATTTGGATTTTCTATGAAATTCTTAAATTATACATTGCACTTTGGTCAACAATTCATAGAATTTCTAAATTTCAGACAAAATAGGTTTAAAACCTGAAAGATCATGAAAGACAAAAAAGTAATTTCCCAGTATAATTTCTCCGAGATATCTGTGGACCATGATGCGAATTCACTGATTAGATCAATAAGACTTATTGAGAGATCACTTAAGATCATCTGACATATTCCCTGAGATCTGCTGAGGATATCAATCAAGAGTGATCTGTAGGAGAATAGTTCTGTTCACATGATCCCTCATTTGAGCGCGCGAGGGTCTTCTATAACTTTCAATGATCTTCTCAAAATTTGAGTAGGATCAGGGTGACAGATTTCAGAAAAATGAAATTTCGGGCAAAGGCTCGACGCCAAGGAGCGGGTGGGAGGGATACCCCCTCCCACTGTAGAATTTTTTTCTAGGGATATTGGAGGTGCAAAAACCACTGCAGTTTAGTACATTTTAACATGTTTAAAGTAATGTTTAGCCATTTCAATGCACTGCAAAAGTGCACAATTATTCTTTCATAAAAATTAACAAGTAGGCTTCACGTGTTTTCTGTGTTTGGCCTATTTAATGATAATCTTCACTGTTATGTATTTTTATTTAATATCTTTGAAATACGAGAAACAGGCATCCGGGAAGGGTTGCGTCTGACGCCCGGACAAGGAGTTAAAATACGGCGTGCTTCCAGAAAAAATGTCCCTCTCGTCGACAAGAGTAATTAATTACCAATTTGGTTTTATACTCACTTAAGTTTTACATATTGAGAACAGCTCATTTTATTTTTCTAAACGTTCTGTGAAAATTTTCAATGGTCTAGCTCATGTTTTGAATATACACATCCAGGTATGTACACATCAGTGCTTTTCGTCAGTTCAAAGTTTGCAGTGCTTTCATCAATGCATCATCTGAATCGGTAATCCAGGTGGAAGGAGAACTATAAAGAGTTTAAAGCTGACATTGAAGACAAACTTAAATTGAAACACTGCCTATGAAAGCCAAATATGAAACTGAATTTTGATAGTTTCATGTTTAAAAAAGTGAATGAACTTGCTTTAATTACTTAATAATCGACAAGAACGACAGTCATTGACTGAACAGTTGAGCATGGATAATGCATGGTATGTGACTGTTAGTGTGCCATTCTTCTTAGTAAACTTGGAATGGGGCTCGAGAACACTGCTATTACATAAAGAGCGATTAAAGTTCAAAACCAATGAAGCGAGACCTTTCACTAAAGAACTACAAAATTAAATGAATTTTCTAAATATGTAAACTAATTGAGTATAAAACCGAGTTCGGGTAATAATTGTATCTGTTGTCTACAGAGGACATTTTTTTCTGGAGACACCGCTGAGGATGATCCCGGAATAGTATGGGACGTCTGCGTCATCTGCGTAGCGCTCAGTTCTGATAACTGTCGAATGATAAAGCTTAGTAAGCCTGAGGGTCTATGAGAGATGTGTGAACGACTGCTGAAAGAGCACAGAAGACCATTTTCATGAAAGATTAAAAAACAAAAGATTTATTATTGAACTGCTTTAATCATTGTAGCGAAGCCATGGAATTTAATTCCGCTTGTTTTCATACATTAAGATGTTTTTGTTTTTTTTGTTGACGTGCAACGTCAATGACAGAATCTTTAATGGTGTGTTTCTTTCAGGCCATTTTTTTTTTATGCACACGATATTCTCAAGAACGATAGTGTTCAATAATCTTGAGGGCTTAGCAATGTTATGTCCCATGTCACTATCTGGACATTGCCCATCACTTGTCAATGTCATAGGAACAACAGGAGCATCAGTTATGTACGTCATGAGCCAAAGTTAGAGGTAATATCTCATATCTTCAGTCGAATGATTTGATTTTGGCAGAGGTCAAGTAAAGGTCAAATAGTCGTTTTGTTGACCTATCTGTGCACTGTGCACTCACGACGGGCGCTCGTAAAATGCCCAAAAATACTTCAAATACACTTTATTAACACCACTTAAAGTACGTTTCAGGTCATTTGGAGCATGTGTAATGCGCACTGCGTACGCGCGCATTTTTTTTTCGCGCCCCACCCCTTTCCGACGGAATACCGTCGTTTTTTTTTCGATTGATTTTGATGTCTGACAGAAATTCTCTATCAATTAAAAAAACCGTTCCGCACCGGAACCAAATATCGCTTACAAGTCCAAAAAAATAAAATATGCGCGCCTCATTGCAATTGTAGTGAATGCATGAATTTTTAAATCATTAATAACGATCTAGAATTATCAGTTATTGTTTATTTGGATAGCCTATGACGCCTTAGTAAACATTTGCACGCATCAGTTTGCATAGCCAAATTATTGAGACGTCATTTATGACATTGACACACAAACACAAATCGTATTTTGGCATATTCCTGACTGGGGCGTCGAGTAATGATAACAAAACTTGGTTACGCAGGAAACTTCTGTGAATGGTTTTGACTTGGGCGTTTATCACATACGTACGCGTTACGACGAACGCGGTACGCGTGGTTTAAATGTAAGTCTTAAATCAGCCATAACTCTCTAAGAATTAATGATGACCCCTACCTTATTATCGCCTCATCTATGAGCCTATGATTGAGGAGATACAGTTTCAGAATCAGTTTGCATGACAAACCGTGTGACGTCATCTACGACGTGCACAAAGATAAATCGTTACTTTCGCCAGCTTAGGTCTATCTCATGCTGGGGAAGTCGAATAAGATAAGACAAAACTTGGTACACAGTAACGTTCAGGTCAAATGTCATCAATGGTATTATCATATACATGCGCACGAGATATTGATCCAAAAAGTTGACTCTATGACCTCTGCCCGTTCTTGGTGGTTTGTTTCGACTTTGAAGGCTCGAGAATATTTAATTTTAACTTTTGCTTATTTACGCCATGATTACGTCACCACTGATTTATGACATGGATTGTTTTAACGCATAACCGAGGATTGACATGGACAATTACTATGGCTAAGCTTACAAAAATGTAATTGCGTCATCATTCCTTTGATATATTTGTCTGCTCAAAAAGTGATCAGAAATATACATTAATCTAGATTTTAACTCGTCATTAGAGATGAATTGGGGATCGAGAGTGATCTTCGCTGCGATCATTAGATCTAAAGAAATTGTGACAAAGTATTATTGCCTTGCTCAAAGCTGATTTTATTTTTTTTTTTTTTGTTTGTTTTGTTTTTTTTTTTTCCCTTTGATATCAATACTCTTATGAAACATGAATCTAAATCTTATCTACGCATCATAGCGTTATCAGAATAAGCAATCAAAACGTAGGGGTCATTTCAGTGATTCTAGAGATTTATAATTGATTTAAAGCTCAGTGACGTGATTGGGAGAAATAAAACATGTCTTTAGAACCAAATTGGTGAAATCATAAACCAAATGTACACCAGCTAGAGTGAGTTGCTGTTTGCAAGGATTTGTCATACGTTCGTTCCTTAATCGAGAGATCAAGCATCGAGCAGGCCAGCATGTTTAATTTTATCAGGGCCACGATAAGATCCAATCCCCATACAAGGCTACACCACACAATTGTCGGTACAAGCATACCACTGGGGCGCATTATTTTAAATGAATCAACTTTCAACTCAAACGTTTCAAGTAGAATCCCAGCATAGTTTACTGAGTCTTGGAAATTTTTACCCACAGTAAACAATCTAAAATTTGATTAAAAATTAAACGCAGCGTACGCGTTCGTCGGTGACGCCCGCTCACATACGCGTTAGCCCAGTGATGCCTTTAGTGCTGATTGCTACTGTGTACAAAGTTTGGAGCCTTACTCGATCTCCAGTCATGAGCGGATTCGCAAATACGATATTTCTTTTGCTGACGTCACCGCGTTAAACGTAGATCGCCATAGATTTTGTTCACGATCTTTATTGGTTCATCCACGTAACTACAGAAAAACAATAGATTTCGACAAATTTTTCGGTGATAACCGAGATCACAATTTCGTGCTGGTGAGCGAATTATAAAGTCCAGTTGGTGATTCGCGTAAACGCGGCATCACCATAGATTTCGTGTCAGGATCTTAATTGGTGATCGCGTAACCACAGATCAACTAGAATTTCGTCACAATCTTTCTTGGTGATCCACGAATTTGCGGTCACCATTAGAGTTTGTTACAATATGTTTTCTCTCTTCCTTTGTTTGTTTATTTGGTTTCTTCTGGTCACTCTTGTCCGACGATATCTTTAGAAGGGAAATTGTTAAACAATTGGTAACGTTAGCAGAAGTAGGATCCAGAGTTTGTCGCGAGAGACATACATAACGTAATAAGGTGGCGGATCAACGGATGCGGCTCACATTTCGCTGTGTATGATGAGGTCACAGAGAGCCTTGAGGTTGTTTTGTCACAATTTTTTAGGTCAATCGAACCATCGTCCTAAGAAAAATAGCAAATAACTTATTTTTTTTTGGCTAAAAAGTATAAAAAGTGTGTGATTTGATGATTTGACTAGAAAACTAGTCAAATCTGACTAGAATAAAGGATTCCCATGCCACGTACTAGTTTCAACATATTGCAATGGATTTTGATAGGAATCTTAGTGAACGCATTGTGACTAGAAAATCTAGTCATTTGACTAATTCCTGCTGAAAGTGATTAGAAATTTTATGGTCCATTTTTGTCAATTAAAAAAAAGACACGATTTTCGGTCGATTTTAATTAGAAAACGATCAAATTTCTACTAGCATCCACGATATCACAATACAATACTGACAAGAAATAGATTAAATTAGTAAATAAAAAATGCTGATTAGAAAATTAATCAGAGGCTGGCCAAATTTGGTCGAGAACATATCAATACACATCAATCAGCAAATCAAATTATGAAAGCTGTCGACAATTATATAAAAATTCACTGAAACAAATACATACTTTTTTTGACCACAGTGAAAACCAAAAACAATGCTATTCATACACCGAGTAAAAAAATTGGCAATGAATGTGTCGTTGATACATAGGCATTAATGATAGTTTTAAAATTTGTTAGTTCTTTGTATGTACAAAAACGAAATCTTACAACTTCTTCTACACTTGCAATTATTTTGCTTGATCTTTTCTTATATTAATACTTTAAGTTATGATTATAAATCATATTTGTAATATTATATTTTGATTCATTCACGTCTAATTGATATTGCAAATTTGAATTTCAATTCAAATTGTCAATAATAGATCTTAAATTAAAATTCGATAAGTTCTTCATTTAGAAAGAACAAGGAAAAAAGTTTGAAATACTAAGTGAGTTAAAGGGGAATGAAATCCAGCATTTCCTGCATTCAGAGAATAAGAACAATCAACAGAAAGAACAAGGTGAAAGTTTGAGCAAATTTGGCTTCACTGTTAAGCAGTTGTTATTGGCTTCAAGTTTATTTAAATCCTTAATTAGTGAGATTCTTAAATGGACAACTGCTCTCAGCTAACAAATGTTGATTACCAGGTTTCTTCTATAAGATTTTGATTGCCTTCCCCAAACTTGGACATTCAGAAAACATCAATAGTTCTGTGATTTTTTTTTACAAATAAAATGAGAGAGATCTACACAGTTTGATCTCAGTTTTGCAACTTTACAATCATCCATAATAACGATGATATAACATTTTAACATTCATAACTCTGAATTGTTTCAGTCAAATATCCAGCAACTTACACTTTTTCCTTTCCCTTGTAGTTCTCTGTTTAAGATATCGCGTCTCAGTCCCTTTAAAGAACAGCCGATAGCCACACATGGCCTCAGTGGCATTTTTTTTCAGCTCAACTACTCGTAAACTATTGTATTCCAAAGACTTCTGGCCAAAATGTGTTGAGTTGTTCGAGATATAATGTGTTGAATTAGGGTTACCTATATATAGCTGTTTGTCAAGTTTGATGGACAATAGGTATTGTATGTGAAAAATGTACTATGAGATTATTGATTATTTGTTTTAACATCTAATTTACCTGAATGATACCAAGTTTGACCAAGTTATCAATAAATGCCATCAAACTGAATCATTTCATTTCATTTCATATTTATTTTCATTTCATTGCAAACAAAGACATAAGCACAAAATTAATTGTATATACTATTACAAAGCCTCGTAAATACGAACAATACATAATACGAATTTAATACACAAACACCAAGAATAAGTGGTAACACATCTCATTTTCCATAATTAGTGACTTGATATTATAATTAAATATAAAAGAATACAGTATGAATGGAAGGAATCTTATATTGAAGCATTTACAAGCTTGTTTCAAATATAACTTGAATCGAGCGATTCTTAATAAATCGGGTTTAACCTGATTGATTTATCTTGCTCTGGAGAAGTTATCCTGTATCTATTTTTTTGGAACTCGTCGTAGATCAGCTTTGAATTTCACCACAACCAAATAGCTATATGCCCCTCCGCATAAAAGTGTCTAAAAAAATGCTTTCAGTCAAGCCCATGACAATCTCACAAGGACAATACCTGTTCTTTCATAAACTGTTATCAAAACTATCACAAATAAAAAATTACCCAATTTTTTTTGCGAACTCCCAACAGCAAGAACAATCACCAATGAGCCTGATCTTCGTTCAAGGCACTAGATTAACACAGTGATTGCAGAAATATGGCTTTCTCGCTCACGTGAGCTACAAATTATATCCCACTTTGCCGCGGATGACATTGCGATAGAAGAGACCGCTGGAAATCCATGTACATGCTATAAACATATTTTTTTCAGATATTTGAACATATTCATTTCAGGAGACTTTTCTGACATGGTAAACCTATTTTTTGAGACACACTGCTAGCAAATGAAATTATTAATTAATCACAATGTCGTTTTCTTTATACTCTCACTCTAACATATTCTGTGGGATGCAGTGCCGTCTTAAACAATGTTAATTTCATGCATTATTTGAAATTGAATAGTAAATCAGTTAAAAGCAGCTAAAAGTAAGCAGCTACTAGAAAAGGTGGCTTGTCGCAGGTTTGTGCCGGTAATACCGGGTGGAATACCGCGCTATTTACAGTAATATACCCCTTGCTGTTTTGACAAAAAACGGGGAAATACGGGAATATACTGGGAAATACTATAATAAGTTATTTCTTGAGGATTAATAAATAAAAAAAATGTAAGAGATTGTTGTGTCAGTAAGTGTAATTCAAAAAAAAATACAACAAAAAACTAACTTACTTTTGATAATGCGGGACAAGGGACTCATTTATACTGGTTGGGACAAATTTTCTTACAAAGCAAAATCAATACTAAAAGTAGGAAATTTTAAAAATCCACACTGCCTTTTATTTTAGACATTTTTCAATAATTCAGTCTGCATAAAGACTGAAATTGTCCATTAAATCGCAGAACTCTTAGAAATAGGACACCCCATTGATTAGATTGTTGATTTTGACTGCTGCTATTATTCAGCAAGATGAAGGCTGCCACCCTACTAATGTGACACCTGTGATAATGTACAGTTGTAATACTGTATTGCATTGGACTCGTATAGTGAAATACACTTGAATTAAATTAATCAAAATTGAAATGAGGTTTCAGAGTCTTTTCACCTTCGAAATTTATCTTTAAGTATGGTTTTGGTATGATGGAGCCAAACATGAACTGCCACTAATGTCCTTCTTAGTTGACCATTGTACATATTCAAAGAGCTACACGGCCATGTATTGCGCCCACGTATTCCCAGTGATTTTCACGTATTTCCCAGGTATTTTCCAGTAATTTCCGGATATTTCCCAGTATTTCGAGCATTTCCCAGTGATTTCCAGTATTTCCCGCCTGGTGGGAATGACAACCGGCTATTTCCCGCAATTTGCCAACCCTGCTGGGGGCCGAGATGCTGAGACTAAAAAATACACTAGGTAATCTGTAACAGTGTGCATGGACATAGTCAGATAGAAATCAGGACTGTTTGCTCCACTCTTTAACTCATCAATGTGCCTGCACTCACTGTGGCATCCTCATTATCACAAATCCATCTACGATACTAAAGCTGACTTCGCAGAGACTTCCACAGCCTTAAACAATTATCCTGAGCTAATATTGATGATGTATACGTCTGTGTAAAGGTTTTCAGATCCTTGATATGTGTTTTCTTTTTGTCCAATTTCTGAAGAATATGTCCTAACTTTTGTACGCAATCAACTGAACAACTACAAAGATCAGAGTGCAACGAACCTTATCTAGAAATTCACATGAAAAAACGTTCTGTACTTCAGCAACTAATAGTACATTTTGCCCAACAGACCTCAGGATATTTTCAGTGCATATCTAATACAAGGAGTTTTGTAATTTAAAAAAATGGGCTTAATTCAAGTCTCTGCACCGTTCACCGTCCTCCATTCCAAGCCATACCACACTCTTGCTAAACGCCACTCCGTGCCGATGGCCACTCTCCAGCTGTAGCTTAGTACTAGGCAAAAACACTTAGCTTTCAACCTGACATTTTTGTAACAAGCTGTTTTTCAGGATAGGATCCGGAATGCTGCTTTAAAATAACATACTAAACAGTCCTCATCAACATCCTCCTTGGCGTTCTGCGCGCAATTCAGATGGCGTCCAAAATGGCCGCCATTCCGGTTCTTTCTCACCTCAAAACTTTGGCAAGTAAGGTATCATTAAGCACACTAATTCAACATGGCTACATATATGTTTACAGACCAGAAACCCATAAACAATACACTTCATTAGAGATTTTCAAAAACACACAAGAACAATAAAACTGTTGACCTCTTTCAGAAATCCAAAACTGGCGTCCAAAATGGCCGTGCATTTCCGGTTCTTTCCATTAACTTTGCAAGTAAGTATCATTAAATACACGTTTTAAAATGGTCTTAGAAATATCATGTTTTGAGACATAATGAACCAATAAAATACTTACTTAGAGGTTTCGAAGCACGCAAAGAACTAATAAAAATGATTTACAACTTTTCATACAATCCAAAATGGCGTACACACAATGGCGCTATGGTAACCAAGTAGGTATCATAAATACACACTTAAATGCTTTTAATATTTGGGCAGACACAAGCGAACTAAAATAACGTTATTATTCAGGATTTGAAACACACTCAATGACTCCGTAAAAGCACTTGAGCTCTTATTGCACAAAACTGGTGCAACAATAGCCTCCTTATGCGACACAAACCACTATTGCTGTTTTTACCAACACGCTAGTAATACAAAGCACATTTGAAGCTTGTTTCAAGATTCAAGGTTATTCAAACATAATACAAAGATTTACAAACTCGAAAGTTTCAGTTGCATATTTACCTTAAACATGCACAAACTTAGTTGCATTAGTCATTATCATCACCGGATGTTGCATCTTCAATGTTATTGTCCTCTGAAGTTGTGGTAAAGTCATCATCATTAGCATCTATTAGTGTCGGTGCTGTATTGTTGCAATTGAGACCACTGCATTTACTGCACATCGAGGTACAGGGAAGGCCAAGTTTCTTGCAGCTACATGTCATGCTTCTGCAACCATCTGGTTTGCACCGACATGCTACCATGTTCAACAAAGTGTCGGGTGCAACAGCAATGTCTGTCTCTACAGGCGTAAGTGTTCCATCCTGAAATCGCCAGCCCCATTCTGTTGGAGGTAAAGGGTTACACATCCATTCTTGGACTGTAAGATAGGTGCGGTACGAATGTTGCTTGGCTGCAGCACTAGTTGGAGGTAGACTTTCAAGCTGAAAGGATGAACTCAGAGAACTGCGACCGATTGCTCGTTTGTATGCGATGTGACGGTAGTCATCAAGCGATTCAAAACTGCTAGCCCCATACAGCTTAAGAATGAAGGCTTCCCCAGCTTTTCTTACCTCCTCATGGGTACTTCCACTGTCTCTGAAGGTATCCAGCAAGTCATAGTTCTGGTTCTTGTGTATCATATTGAAAGCTTTACGCTTGCCCTGACGATAGATTGCAGAGACCGTGTCACATCCTGTCACAGCATGAAGAAACATCAAGTGTTTTCTAGTGTCCCCTATGCCATGTTGAATTTCGTGAATGTTGAAGACCGTGACAGGATTACTGCGGCATAGCATGTACACATCTGTGGAAGTGGTTGCCCGAGCAACTAGCATGACCAGTAAGTCTGTGTCTGTACCAACAACAATAACTGGCACCTGTTCTGACTCTGCAACTGCTAGAGCTGTGGAGACAATCAGGCTGTCGGCGTCTGCTTCTGCCTGCTTGACACGTATACCAGCCATGAGCATTTTGTCGCGTAGAGTTTGTATAAGTCTCATCTTATTGCTACCGTTGGCCAAGAAAGCTGCTTGGGTTGTGGTGGATGGCATATTATCTTCAAATATGATGTCACTAGAGGTACACTTCTGGGCTCTTCGTCTCT
>JZLH01S0632282.1:19458-29556 GCA_001188425.1 Eucidaris tribuloides | reverse complement strand
GTACTCAGCTACCTTTGTCGAATTGGTATTTCCGTATCCATCGAACACCGCACCTGTGGAATGAGCTTCATAATTGTTTGAGGATGAAGCGAAATATATGACTCGACAAGCAGCAGCAAGTTGCCGGTTGTGCCAAACAACATATTGTAGTAGGGTGACCACCATCTAAAACATAAGAGAGCATTTTTCTGGCACGTTGGATAGGCTTTGGGGTGAACGACTTTACAGGAGACCCACGAGAACTCTTTGTTTCGGTCGTCGCATGCAGCAGCCGAGGTCGCCTTTGAAAAGGGAGGTGGCTGGGGAGCAAGTTCATATGCAAAGAATGTGATTTCCATGTCAGTGCTGTTTCTTCAGGACACTGTGATCCTGTTGAAGAGTAGGCGTTGATGTTGACCTCTGTACATTGTCGCTCTTGATTTCCAAACTGTCTTCTCTTGGCAACTCCAATAGTCTTCACCTTGTCATTACGTATGTATGCTTGATGATCTGTGAACTTCCTACCATTCATATTCGGACGCCGCTACTAGGCCTAATTTTCTTACAGCGCTTATCACAATTGACGATGGGTCAGCGACGATACGATTGAAGAGGGAAAACCAGGCGATCAGTTTCGATATCCAGAAATGGTGGATGTACCTGCAGCCATCCAACAAAGGATGGCATCTATCTTTATTGTCTCTTGACCGTGGTACTCCCTTTGCCGTATGTCTTTATGTTGCGCTATCTGATGTAACCAGTGTGTCTCCCGCGAAATTGCTCCAGTTGCATCAGCAGATAGGAACAAAAACAGTCGAGGAAGCGCATGAACCTGCACTTCGCCAATGTGCTGTCTGGTGGATTCCACGTCCATGTGTCATCCCTACCAGATGTTTCAGCTGGGCCGCATCAGAAACTATTCAATGGTCCTGATCAGAGAAGTGTTTCCACTGCCAGCAGATGAATCAGCAGCGGCGGATGGTGAAGTACGGCCGTTTGTCTGCTGAATAGTTTAAGTATTCATTTCCTGGCATGGTGCTGTTCAGGCTGCCATCTGTTGGCAAATACAGACCGTCAGATTTGGCAATAGCGGAAGATGTCCTGCAGCAATGGAAATGTGGTGATGCGATTTCCACTTACCACAGCTGAAGATGGACGCTTACCCAGTCGGGCTGTCCCTTTCAGCCGAATGAAACGTTGCAGAAGAGATCAACGCGTGTCGGATATACTGCACGGCGCAAAGCCCTGCCCTGTCCGCAAGCTTTGTTTCTGGGGCTGGCCTGTTCAAGGAAGATTGTAAATGATCGTGACATCTATAAATGTTTTGACACGCACTCCTTGCTCGGCTCACATCAAGTTCATTCTTGTCGCTGGTTGAGAAGCGCGCCCCATAAGATTCGCTAGTGGTTCTTAAATAGGCTGTCTAAAGGTGCCAGGTAGGTACCTTAACACACGCCAATGAGAGCAGCGCAGTGAGAATGTAGCACGAAGAGAAGGGAAATGACATGCCAGATAGCCGATATATGTATGAGCAGACCTTGGCGTAGCACTGTCTCGCCATAGCTCTGCAAGTCCCTTTCTCTGTACATTGATGTGGCCTATGCTGGCAAGAATATGACATGAGGAGATGAAGATCCACCAAGACGGCAATTACTTTGTTTTAGGTCTTGTGAAGGAAGCTACAATCTCTGCATGCCTTGAGTTACAAGGCTGGTCAAATGTACTGCACATATTCTTAGGTCATGTTTTCACATTGTGATGTGCACAGGCATAGTGCGTTGTAGATGTGGAGTGGGATTGGAGGGATCCAAATTGATGAAAGGCGTAAGAGTTTCATATTCCGCCCCTTTCATATTGGTCAATCTGATGCAATGGCCAGCTTGTCATGAAACCACTCCCATGAAGGACACAGGTCGAGTCTCAGAACATAGCCAAGCAACGACGCAGAGAAGAGTCTATGGCACTGGCTTGTTCGGAGACGAAGAGACTCCTGGTTAGGTATGCTTTGAGGGATCTATACACAAGTGCAAAGCCAGGAACAGCTAGGATTGCTGTAATGTCTTATAATTGGAATATGCCCTAATGTCTCCACTGTCTAACAGCCGATTGCATGTTACTGTAACGTTTGATGGGTGAGAGTTCGGTGCCACAACGCCCAGGCGGACGTAACACAAGCGATTCCTCATAGTTGTGGAAGTGTGTGACCATTACTGTCGCACGTGGAAGTCGGGCATTGTCAAACACAAGATTGAGTAAAACCTCCAAAGTGATAGGAATGGCTTCATCATTTGACATGAGGGTTGTTTCAATACCGCTGTACTCTTTATAGGTCATCAGCAAAGCTCATGCTGCTCAAGAATGTCTATCAGTTCACGTGAGCCATACTTACGGTGTATATTACCAGCTATCCGCCCAGCATATTGGTGACACAATGACCTGGGCCTACTAGCAGAGATGATGGCAATGTGCTATTGAGGTGCAATTTCCTGTTTCGAAGACGTGTGACGTTTTGCCTTTGCGCGCCCACTACATTACGGCGCTCAGCTACCTTTGTCGAATTGGTATTTCCATATCCATCGAACACCACCGTGGAATGAGCTCCATAATGTTTGAGGATGTACGAAATATATGACTGACAAACAGCAGCATAGGTTGCCGGTTGTGGCCAAACAACTGATTGTAGTAGGTGACCACCATCTAAAACAAAGAGACCATTTTCTGGCACGTTGGATTGCTTGGTGAACGACTTTAGCAGGAGACCCAGAGAACTCTTTGTTGGCTTTCGCATCACACCGCCTTTGAAAAGGGAAGGTGGCTGGGGAGCAAGTTCATATGCAAAGAATGATTCCATGTCAGTGCTGTTGTTCAGGACACATGTGATCCTGTTGAAGAGTAGCGTTGAGTTGACCTCTGTACTTTGTCCTCTGATTTTCACTGTCTTACTCTTGGCACCAATAGTCTTCACCTTGTCATTACGATGTAGCTTGATATCTGTGAACTTCCGACCATTCATTTCGGACGCCGCTACTAGGCCGATTTCTACAGCCTTATCACAATTGTTACGGGCACGACTGACGAATCCGTAACAGTCAACCAATTTTCCGTCACACCCGTAACATACAAACAAGACAGTCACGCCAAAATCACGCCACAAATGACGAATTTTACTCGAAGTTACCGTTCTCCATCTTTATTCAGCAGCTCCCATCTTGGATCCCCCCTCGGTCACAAGACCCGAGTTCATTTAAGGTCACATGACGTATTACCATATTCAGATTTAGTTATTTGCATAGTCCTACTCCTAACAGAATTCCCCCCTAAAAAGAAAGTTCTCGCATTAATCATGTCAGAACTTTCTTTCAACAGATAAAATAATAAGTGTTAAAAGGATATAATCATTACCTTTAAGTATAGTCTATTGAAAACATGTATAATATTTTTCAAGTGTGAATACTGTACCCCTTTAACATACTTCAGTGACCTGTGCAACAGCCTTTTTCTTATACGATCGCTAAACCTGCAATCAACATCTAATTCTAATCATTTTTATATCAGTACATGTACAAACTCTTTGTTTGGTACGATCAACTATTAGTATTCAACACAAGTCACCACTATTTTGAAACAAACGAAACGTAATCGATCTTGTACTTAATCGATTATTGTACTTCTAACTTAACTGTACACTACTGTTATCGAACGTGTAATCGATCGATTAACTTCAACACATAAGGGCATATGCCAAAACTGAATAATTCATATCCATACGATGCCTAATGTCAACACATTGGTCACGTGTTGTATCGGTATGCAGTCGGTGGAGCTTACGCTCATTAACATAAGTCACATCCAAAAATAGGTCACAGTGATACACTTCAACAAAAAAAACCTAAATTTTGACTTCTTGAGTATAAAACGTAACCAATAAACACTGGCTAGTTCCAATATGCAATATAACATGTGTAATGTTCAAGTACATGTAAAAACTTTTGGCCTTATGTCTTAAAGGAATATATCAGCCAATTTTGTGTTTTTCCAACAAAATTTAAACTACTACCAAAAAATAAATTTCCCACGAAGTAACAGTGACTTACTTCATGACTGCATGTACACATGTAACTTTAAAGGTACACACCTCACATTTTAACTAAAATACACAAAATTCCTGTTATGAACAACTTACACCTTTTTTAACACAACATACACCCTTTTTGTATATTAATGTTAAACATATCACTTGACACTGACACTTAGAAAATAAAATGCCTTCTTACAATGCAACAACTTGTGCACGAAATATAAACACATAAAAATACAAACTGACACACTGCTCATTTTTTTTTTTTTTTTTGGAAGCAGTTATTCCTTTTTTCCCCCAGTACAATGTTTGTACTTGTGAAATCTAACTGTAAAGTTTTGCATTTTTGTTTCAACATCTCATACAGAGTACGCAATATTTTTTTATCTATAAACTGTGGAAACTGTGAATATGCAAAATTCTTGGTATAGTACAATGTGTTTTACAAACAGCTTTGTTCACCAAATCAGAAATGAATCACATGAAAACAAACTGTCGCAAATTTTGAACCTTAAATTTGCTGAATATTTTTTTTCCTTTTCTTGAAAATATGAAACATTTCTGTACTGCAATACAATACTGTAAAACTTTACACAATTTCGTCATTTTGCATAATCTTTTCCTATACTCTACAGAGAACGTCCACAATCACTTTGTCCTTCCGTTTCATATGTGCTATACTCAGTCCATATGGCTGTATTAGTAAGCTCCATCGATCGGAATAGTCTCTGAAAAATCTCTAAATCGCTCTGCTGATCCACTGATGTAAATTTATACTGCTAATCATCCAGGACGAAACCGAAGCACTCTTTTCCTAATGGTCACATACCGCCTCCGGAGTGAGTTCAGCTTCTGTGAGAAGTATCCAACGATGACAACAACGGGCATCGGTTTGGACATGAAGATTGCTTTCAATTTTCAAAAAGCAAATTCACGCAGTTCTAACCACATGAATGTCTTTTGTGGTCTAAGGGATAGAGAGTACCACAATAGCTTGGGCTTTACTAATTGTGGCATATAACACAATAAACACACATACTTTCAAAATCATGACCTAAATATGTTAGCTTTTGCGAGTTCACACTTGGCTATTAGCGAACATCAAAACCAGCCTTGGCTAATTGGTCAAATAAGTTTCTTAGTAGTATTGTGTTACACATCACGAAATATATATTTTTATTTATATGTCGTTATTTTTTATATCATGCATGCAATATATATGTTTTATATTTGTATCATGCAGTTTTTATGTTTAATATCATGCGATTTTATATCGATATCATGCAATGTTCATATTTGTTCTATATATATATATTTTTTTAATTCTTACACAACAAAATCTTGCATGGAAACAAGACTAGACAAGAAAATTCTTTTCCTGTGAACAACATCAACTACAACTCCTGTAGTAAAACTAAGTGCACTGCCACTGCACTTCGAACTTGCTTTCGCTGCAACGACCATAATGTATTACAACATTGTGCAAATCACACAACACAACCTGGATAAAATGCATCAACATTTACTCAGTCTATTTTTAATCCTGAATAAAACAAATCACTGTTGCCAACGTTATGTGCCAACACTTGTGAAATACAAGACAACTAGCCCTAGTAATCCAACTAGCTAGCAACGAAATTCATGACATTTGTATCTGCAGATTTTTCACTGCCCCTATACAAACTTTCCATCACAAACTTCAGTACACAACAATGGAGGAATTCCATTACGATTACAATACTTTGCAATCCAACAACAGCAAAACCGTTGCTCATAGCAACCAATGCAAATCCAATGATGTGATACTAATAGGACAACATCCACTCAAATACTCAATAACCTTAAAGTGTACAATTGCTTTAACAGCAAACCCATGAACATTAACAATGATCATCAAACTCTTTAAGTTACCCAGAGTACTCAAACCCAAGAAATGTGGAAACCACGAAACATCATGCAAGTCCTATACCCATACTCAAACTACCACAACATGAGACCTCAAACAGTGTTACCACACTGAACTTCCATGCAGTTTTTATTTTGTGCCCACCAAGCAGTCACCCTAGGAATGAAATCCACAAACCTAGTGCAGAGCAAAATGCTACCCGGTTAAATCCATAACCGTAACAACTGCTACCCGGTTAAATCCATAACCGTAACAACTGCTACCCGGTTATCCATAACCGTAACAACTGCTACCCGGTTAAATCCATAACCGTAACAACTGCTACCCGGTTAAATCCATAACCGTAACAACTGCTACCCGGTTAAATCCATAACCGTAACAACTGCTACCCGGTTAAATCCATATAACCGTAACAACTGCTACCCGGTTAAATCCATAACCGCAACAACTGCCCCTCAAAGACTACTCAACACAGCAAACTGTTCATGAAACAACCAGTCTCAACAACAAATACTGCAAATACACAATGGTTAAACCAACCACCCAAGACAATTCCTAATCCTGAGAAAATGTCTTACTGAACAGACTGTCCCAAATCTGGATAAAACTGAGAATCCTCTCTACAAACCAACTGTTGCATCCATGATTCTACAGTCAATAAAATACTGAAAACCAATCTTGGTTTTGGGCAAACAAACAACAAAATCAGTCTGTACTCAACTGAATAATATCTGACTGAAATTTTAATCTTCATTTTTTGTTTCGTTACCACTATTTGCTTCATAGTTTTTCTTTTGTTCTGTTTTCATTGTTTCTTTTAATTTCGGACACTGTGCTCTTACGTGACCGTCTTATTTACAAAAGAAACATCCTTGACCTTTGGGCCAAGTACCAGTAGGTCTACCTTGACTAGGTGAACTACTGCTCGATTTCAACGACTGTTTTCTAATATCGCTTTGTGTTTGTGTCTCTTTCGGACTTTCTCCGACTTTGTGTAGTCACACTGTGACTCATTATTAGTTTCTTCAGCCGACGCTTTATCGCACATTTTTTCAACTCGGCTGCTATCTCACTGGTTTTTATTTTTGTTCACTACTCTTTTCTTTAGTAGCTACTGCTTTTACCCGAGCTTTTACCAGCTCATTCAAACGGCTGATGGTCACTTAACGCAGAGACCACTGCCTGTGCCTTACTACTTACTTAGAACTTGTAGGATAAGCATGGCGCACTCATCTTCTGGCCATGTGTACTACGAGTACGAGTACTGTGCGACTTACTATCGCACATCTACGTACGCCGCTGTGATTCGCGCACCGTGCACTGCACTGCTATAGGCTGCCATAGAAACCTATGCGAAGACCCCGGCGAAAACGTACTGCGACATCACGATCACGACATCGACCAAAACACGACTTGAATATCTAGCTTTCTCTGGACAAGCCCCCAACTGTTACGGGCACGACTGACGAATCCGTAACAGTCAACCAATTTTCCGTCACGCCCGTAACATACAAACAAGACAGTCACGCCAAAATCACGCCACAAATGACGAATTTTACTCGAAGTTACCGTTCTCCATCTTTATTCAGCAGCTCCCATCTTGGATCCCCCCTCGGTCACAAGACCCGAGTTCATTTAAGGTCACATGACGTATTACCATATTCAGATTTAGTTATTTGCATAGTCCTACTCCTAACACAATTGACAGATGGGTCAGCGACGATACCAGTTGAGAGGGAGACCAGGCGATCAGTTTCATATCCAGAAAATGGTGGATGTACCTGCAGCCATCCAACAAAGATGCATCTATCTTTATTGTCTCTTGACTTGGTACTTTGCCGTATGTCTTTATGTTGCTCCGATGTACCAGTGTGTACTCCAGCGAATTGCTCCAGTTCATCACAGATAGGAACACAGCGAGGAAGCGCATGAACCCACTTCGCCAATGTACTGTCTGTGATTCCACGTCCATGTGTCATCCCTCCAGATGTTTTCAGCTGCCGCATCAGAAACTGTTCAATGGTCTGATCAGAGAAGTTTCCACTCCAGAATGAATCAGCACGGCGGATGGTGAAGTACCCCTTTTCTGCGAATAGTTTATATTCATTTCCTGGCATGGTCTGCCAGGCTCCATCTGTTGCAAATACAACCTGGCAGATTTGGCATAGGGAAGATGTCCTGCAGCATGGAAATGTGGTATCATTTCCCTTACACAGCTGAGATGGAGCTTCCAGTCCCCTGTCCTTTCAGCTCGAATGAAACGTTGCAGAAGAGTCACCTGTCGGATATACTGCACCCAAAGCCTCCCTGTCCTACTTTGTTCTGCTGCCTGTTCAAGGAGTTGTGAAATGATCTGACTTAAATGTTTGACACACTCCTCCTCGGCTACATCAGTTGCATTCTTGTCCTGGTTGAGAAGTGCGCCATAAAGATTCGCTAGGTGGTTCTTATTTAGGCTGTCTAAGGTGCCAGGTGTACCCATTAACACGCCAATGAGAGCAGCTGCAGTGAGAATGTGAGCACGAAGAGAACGGGAAAATGCATGACCAGATAGCATATGTATGACAGACCCTTTGGCGTACACTGTCTCCCATAGCTCTGCAAGTCCACTTCCGTCCATGATGTGGCCTATGCTGCCAAGATATGACATAAGGAGATGAAATCCACCAAGACGGACAATTACTTTGTTTAGGTCTTGTGAAGAAGCTACAATCTCTGCTGCCTTGATGTACAAGGGCTGGTCAAATGTTACTGCACATATTCTTAGGTCATGTTTTTCACATTGTGACTGTGCAAGGCATAGTGCTGTGTAGATGGTACTGGGATTGGAGGGATCCAAATTGATGAAGGGTAGAGTTTCTATTCTCGCCCTTTCATATTGGTCACTATGCATGGCCACTTTCATGAAACCACTCCATGAAGGACACAGGTCGAGTTCCAGAACATAGCCAACAACCCAGAGAGAGTCTATGGCAACTGCTGTTCGGAGAGAAGAGAGCTCCTGGTTAGGTATCTTGAGGGGATCTATTACAACAGAGTGCAAGCCAGGAACAGCAGGATTGCTGTATGTCTTAATTGGAATATGCCCAAATGCTCCAACTGTCTCAGCCGATTGCAATGTTACTGTACGTTTGATGGGTGAGGTTTCCACAACCCCAGGCGGAGTAACACAAGCGATTCCTCCCATGTTGTGGAAAGTGTTGTGACCAGTTACTGTCGCTACGTTGAAGTCGGCATTGTCAAACACAAATTGAGTAAAACCTCCAAAGTGATAGGATGGTTCATCATTTGACATGAGGGCTTGTTCAAACCGCTGTACCTCTTTATAGTCATCAGCAAAGCTCATGCTGCTCAAGATGTCTATCAGTTCACGTGAGCCATACTTGCGGTGTATATACACAGCTATCCCCAGCAATATTGGTGACACAAATGACCTGGGCCTACTAGCAGAGATGATGGCATGTGCTATTGAGGTGCATTTCCTGTTCGAAACCGTGTGACTTTTGCCTTTGCCGCCCACTACATTATGTATGAAACGTTTCAGGGACCTCGGTACTAGTGTGTCTCCATTTTCAGTTCCATCTAATGTTGAGTACTCTTCACTGTTGTATACCGTGAGTCTGATATCATTGCGGATGATGGAAGCAGCCATATCTATTATACGATCGCTTTCAGCGTCTGACACTTTATCACTGCCCCACTTCTCATGAAGTATTTTGTGTCGCCGAATCACGGAAACTCACGATGCTCGACTTTCCTCTGATGCTGGTTACAACTAGATCATCATTATAGTGTTCCTTGAGCTTTCTCTTGAGATGCTTCAATGAGTAACCCTCGCATCCTTCTAAAAACGTGGCCATGTAGTCAGAAAGCTCTTGAACTAAATATTGGCATTCATCACTATCGTCGAGAAAACTTACAAAGCTTCTTAAATGCTTCGTGACGAATATTTTCATCTGACATTCCCTCATACTTTTTCTTGAAAAAGGATTGGGCACATGCTCGATGATACTAGGCTTCAGCTGCAACCAGATCAAATGCTTGCTGCACACGATGAGTGAACGTCATCACCCCACTTGTCACCTCGCTCTTTTGCACGACCCCAGAGAGAGATAATCAAGGCAACGTATTGGAA
>JZLH01S0632254.1:0-10844 GCA_001188425.1 Eucidaris tribuloides | reverse complement strand
ATTTATAAAACAATAATCTACTATTTAATCTTCTCAAAATTGTCACTTAGGTTAATAAGATGTTCTGTGTAAATTAGTAGTAATAATGTTTTTGTAACCAAAGCGTACACAATTTTAAACATATTTTGTCACGAGCCGGATCACTCATCTGAAATCCAAAAAGTAGTAAAACCATACCATTTTCTTAAAGCTGAAACGTGCTGCTTTTCCACAACATAACATCAATTTTGTCGGCCATGACTTTAATACTGAAGCAAGTGTAAGGAGTTGTCATCAATATCACCAAATTACACTTTTCTGTGATATACCCTTTAATTTTTTTTACACACCTGCTATAGCAACTTTGACGCCTTGGCCTGCATTAGATTCTCTGAAGCTATAGCTTCAGAAAATGCTATACTGTGTTGGCTTCTGATAAGTACGCCTTTTGAGTTATATTGGATTTAAATGCCAAGAAGTGACAAAAATTCATCAATTTTGGTGCCTTGCTAACGCAAAGGGGCCCACCATACGACACATGACCTTGGTTGGCCACTATAGACAGGTTTTACTGTATATGTCATGAACCAGTAGCTGACGTCTAAACTTGTTTACCCCACAGTTTTTGGATGAGTATGTCTCTCGCTACACCTCGTTGGGGCGTTGATCCATGTTTTGGATTGGGGGGGGGGGGGCGGGGGGGCAAAAGCTGAATAAAAATGTCCAAGAATTTTCAAACCCGCTCTCGCACGCCAAATCCCGTAATACAGAATTTAAACAAATTGACAATTTTCTAAGTTGAATAGTATTTGTTCTGCCATGCTTATGGTTTTACAGGTGCTTTCCAATGCTTGTTTAAAAAACAAATACAGTCAAACCTGCTTAGCGGCCACCTCCTATAGCAGCCCCAACCTTTCTTAGTGGCCCACAAAAATGATTCCCAGCAGGACAAATCATGTGTTAAATAATACCTGTCTATAGCAGCCCTACCTGTCTATTAAGGCCCACCAACTTTTTGTTTCCCTTGGTGTCACTACAGACAGTTTCACCTGTATTGCATTTGCATGTTGTCCAAACATTATTGGGGGCGGGGGGGGCAAATCAATATTGCCCCCCCCCCCCCCCCATATGCCTCTGTGTACTCTACAGAATGATACACAGAATGTCAGGTTTCAACAAAACTATCTAACAAACACTGCCAACTAGCCCTTAAACTAAGAATATTGGTTTATTCAATCTATATTTTTCCTTTAATTCCTTCTATAATTGGATGCAAAACGAAAAAAGAAAATACTTAAGCTATCATACTTTTAGGTTGAAAAGTTTAAAACAGGGTATTAACACATGACCATTGATTAATGAGATGAACAATGTCAAATTCACTGAATACTCTTAGCAGTTTTCTTTGAATTTTGTTACTTCTTTGATATTTCAGTGAGCGCAACACGACATTCAGGCATTCCAATCTGTAAATGAAAATCAACACTCGGCAATTATTCCAGTAATCTCTTGCAAATTAAATGCTGGAATTTGTGACTGTGTTACTGACAGTGTTATCTTGCAAGAGTCTGATTGGCCAGAATTTACGGTTCAAGATTTGATAAGTTCGCGTTATAACAATTACAATTTTGAGACATTTAAAAGGTTAACAGGAGACACCACATTTCACAATGAGAGAATATTTTTTGCTTAACTTTACCATTAGCAGCGAATACACTTAAAAAATATAAACCCATTTTGAGAGAGCCAATGTACTAATGGTCATAAAACATTTCCAGCTATCTTAGCTTTATCAAACCTCTTAGCATTTCGTATTTTCCCCGGGGAGAGGGGAGGGGCGTGGCAGAGATGGAACTAGCAGGGATTCAAGATATCTTACTAGCACTGAAAAATGAAACACTTGCTCAACAAAATTAACTTTAACAATTACATACACATACCACATATATGCTCAAGGCATCTGATATGTATATGCCACAGTAATTACGCTAACAGTATATAACTTTTTTCTTACTTGGCCCTCCTTCACAAGTTTATGTTTGTTAGTTTCGGAAAGTGTACAGCACTTACACCAAAATCCATGTGGACTTCATCAACTTTCGCAAAGTCGTTTCTTTTTTCATCTTAACGTAAAGCTTAGATGACTCGTTCAAAGATACAAAAATGCATACTCTGGCACAACTTTGTGAGTGAAGCATACAAGAAACATGATTTATCTATAGATGTTTTCCTTCCAAATTTCTGCAGATCATGTAAACAGTTGTAAACTGATGATATACTCTGCCTAGTTGAGTCGTCACTTCAGCTTTGTGCGTTTAGACGCATTTACGACGTTAGGAGTCTCCCCTCGCATTCTTGCTGGCAGTTCAGACAATTAAAAAGCCTTGTTGCATTATAGAAAAGAGAGGAAAAAAGCGTAGAAGGAGTCAATGCTTGGAATCTATTAAACCGGCCTGGGTTAGCTGAAGTGCTCCAGAACTATTTTCCATCATTTTATATTGATACGAATATGTAAGGTTCTGTAAGGACTACAAAAGGATCGCAGTATTACAGTGTCGTCGGTCTCATCTTCTCATGGCCAATACCTTTCATGACCTCCATCAAGGAAGACTCTCCATTTGTGATGACACTGAGATTTGAGTGGAGTGGTAAACTGACGACATTAGTTTACAGAAGTAATTTTTGCACATGATCTTGTGTAACACCTGCATTACGCTTGTATCAGTTATGAGGTTTGTGCGACGTATATTCATTTGCAAATTATATTCTAAACTGGCGTAGCAAGCCATCTGTGCACAAGTCACTAGCAATACTGAACACGATGAAGCAGGATCTAATAACATTACCCGGAGACCATCTCTTCTTAAGTCTCCAATGGGTTAACAACTGGCAAGTCACTGTATAGTGTAACTGTATTAAGTGCTCATTTATGTGATAACTTAATATAAAGGTAAAACCAGTAACTTCCTGTAAACTCTTTAAAGCAAAAACAGTTTAACATTGACCACAGCTTTAAAATATCTGAGCTGCATTAATGCGCCCATGCTCTTAAGTGTCTTTGACTAGGTCTAACCAAATGAAGCCTGAAAAAATTGACTTTAAAGTATCATTTCGTGCTTTAAAAGTAGGACAAAAACCAGATGACTTTCTTTGAACCCTGGTTCTTGTTTCCTCCTATAGAACTACCTCGTTACTGGTCTGATAACTGAAACTCGGGTGGATACTAATTTGATTATCCATGCATACCCATGCCAGTTGGCACCATAACATTCCAAAATGTTGTATGCTAGGATTTTTTTGTCGAATATAAGCACTACTTACTGTATGCTAGTCAGATATCAAAAGTTTGGACAGTTTATTTTTTAAATTGAAGTTCCACAATTTAGCTTCTATCTACATTAGGTAGATTTGCATTTGACAATTCCACCATGGCCATTTACCTTTTGCAGGCAACATCCAGGCAATGGCCATGGCGTTCTTGTGCGAATCTTCCATCAACACTCATGGTCAGCTCTCTAGATCTCGTCGATATATTTGCTACTGTAAGGATGACAGCTTTGGAACCACGATGGCCTGACAAAACAGAGCACCCAAAGTAAAACTTCAAGTTTTAGTTGAGGCAGCAGGGATTGACATGAGGTACGAAAAAAGCATTCCCATCCTCTTTCTTTAGATAGCAATTGCGAAGCTCAAATTACATGACGATTTTCTAAGCTGTTCCGTCTACTTAAGCACTCACCAAAATACTACTCACTGAATAAATCTTATTTCCCTCGTATTTGAACAAATACATATTAAGATTACTCTAAGAATTTGCCAACACCTTTAGCTACAAAAATTGAATTTTGATCTTTGTATGATGAACAACGTTTTTAACACACTGTCAACCCCTTCAGACCAGTGTATCACATATTTTTACATTGTTTATAGGCACACGTTTCAAACTTCATGAAACCAGGAATTTCATTATGTGACCCTCAAACTAATATATATTGCAATACTCCAATAAAGCTGTTCTAAGCATGTTAATGTTAATGTTATACTGCATAAACACAGCATTACCAATACATGTATCACAAAAAAAGTACAAATGCAAGAACCCATGCATACATGAATGCATAAAATCAAAGCACTAGCACTCCAATGCACACATGTCACTATTATTTGCCACTAACAAGTGGAAATTCAACAACTTAAGAGGAAATCAAATTGGATCTTAAGTCGAGAAGTATTAAAATGGAAATAATATCTCAGTGCTACAATACACTATTTACAATGCCGAAGCCAGCAAATAAGAAAATGGGGGGGGGGGGGGGCCACATAAAATCAGGCGAAAGAGAAAGGGCCACAGACTGACTGTATTTCCCATACTTCCTTGTTCTAGTGGGTGTGGTTGGTTCTTGACCCAAATGGAAGACCTTTTCTATAATTGCCAGAATAAGACGGAAACTTGAAAAGTTTCAGATTTCTTGTTACAACAATGAAAGAGATATCATGTGCCTGTGATAAAACGGACATGATGTCAGATGTGTTGTTTGTCACAGATGTAGTTGTTTTTACAAATGAACAATGCTAGAAATACTATTTCAGAGTGATCAGTCCATATGTTGGCTTGCTTATGACATGTTACAGAAATATGTGCATACATGTAAGCAGGGTTGGTGATTCTATATTCTGTATCTTTCTTTTTCAATCACACCAACTGTTCAAATAAATTAATCTATTATGTTCAAATCACTGACGGTTTTAATATCATTCTTTAAATCAATGAATGGAATTACTCTGGCTAACCAAGCAAGTTGTAAATCATCTGTAGAATACATAAATCAGGCAAATTACATAGGTGTATCTGTACTGTAGTGTCCTAAAAATAGCAAGCCAAAGTTTAAAGAACTGAATGTGTTAAAGTGATTTAAATCACCCTCAGCCCTTGTACTTCTTTTTTTTTATTGTTTGTTTGCTTGCTTATCATCTATTTATTTATTTACATAATTATTCATGCCTGTATTATTTTGCAGGTATGCAGTTGTTACAAGTAACTCATGTTACACATCACAATAGTTACATGGAAATAGATGTACAGTACTAATTCTCTAATCTCTATGTACACTGACAACAATGCATACACTGTACACACACATAATTTGAAGTAAGACTGATAATGGAAAACGGGAAGAATACATTCATACTTCAATACAAAATCATACAGGTGCAACTGCAGAGCACAACATAATTTAAATAAATCAGTGGACATGAAATGGGGGGTTGGTAAAACAGCTAATATCATACAGGTTTGTGCAGGGTAAAGGAACACGTCTTTTCCTCAATCAGAACAATACCAAGAACTCCACACTCACCCAGTGCAGTTATCAAGAGGTGAAATTTGTGATGGTGCCAAATGTGATATGAGTGAGAGTGATCGAGTGAGTGATAGAGAAAATGGAAATGGTTAGTTTCACAAACTTACGGTCACTATTTATCCCTAAATTTGCAAGAGTATGAAAAATCACAAACAAATATTGATGAAGTAATATACGGGATTGCCACAATGTTGCAATAAATAAGTAATAATGAATAGCCACAGCATTGTTGTGGACCTTGTGAAAACATAATAATGCCACCTCAAGTCCTAGTTGCTTTCATAAATACAGTCAAAGATTTAGATGAATACCGATATCAACAAGTTTAAATGAAGTCCTGTTAACTAACCTGTTGCCACCGAGATCATGTAATTTCTCTAGATTACCAAACTTTACAGTAATACATAACACACCCAGTTCCCAGAGCCAACGAGTTAAAACTGCTGTATTTTTACAGATTTGGGCATATACTGTATACGCCATATATTTTGCGTACATATATTTTCGCGATTTTGTTTCAAGATGGGGAATTTGGAGATTATATTCGTGCAATTTTATTACATTTGCATTCACTTTGTACAGAAATATCAGGAAGTGAAAATGTTCGCGTTCAGTTAGTTGCGAAATTCGCGAAAATAAAACCACCGTGAAATATTCAGCATATACAGTAGTTGCCGCATTCCTGTTTATGTAACACCAATCCAAAGTTAGAAGTGATGTCGCACAAGGAGGAAAAAACACTACAATATTGCAATTTTTTGACAATATTTTGACCGCAGCATTTAATTTGGCGAAAGAAAAAGACACTGATGCCTCAGTAATAAATATGTCACGTAGAAATCAAACGCTTTCTCACAATGATTTGAATTTGGACAAGTATTGCCCCTCTTCCCCCAACCTCCCAAATCAACAACTTTGCTTTGACACTCTACATGAAAAGTGAACTATGACTGATACTGGAGTTTAATGCTGCTTCGCATATCATCACGTGCATGGAAACAGACCCTTAGCACTAAGTAAAGTCTCCAGGGGCTTTTTAAATGTGCAAGACAATATAATTGCTGCATGTCTTACTTTGAATAGGTTGGTAGAATAGTATTTCAATTCATAAATATTAGTAGAAAAGTGTTGAAATTGATCTCACTGTAGGTGATAGTGTGCTGACATTTTCTTTCACACGTTACAAATATTAGAAAATTACAAGTGCTAAATAACCACTACGATTTTCACCAACTTACTTTTCGTTATTCTACTCTACAACATTCTAAACTTCACATATCTCATCAAGCATTGTTTACCCAATGATGCAAAAAGTTCACAAAATTCAGCCATGAATATTTTTGTTTGATACCATGAAAGTAAATTCAAAGAATTCAAAGATTTCAAAGAATTCCAACAATTTCTCACCATGTACGTTCAAGTCTGATGTCTGTATCTGTAGACTCTGAATGCTGAGGAGGGCCACGGGGTCATGAACCCACGCCGTCACTGTCGTGTTTTCCTTGTCTGGTTTTTTCATCACTGAATAGAAGATTTCTGCAGAATTCAAATTAAGAACAATAATTGGAGATGGATGAACAACTTTAAAATATGATGCCTTTGGCACGGTGGTGCGTAGGTGTAAAAACATTATCAACATTTGAAAATAACAAAATTGGAAATCTAGTGGATTGTAGCAATACAATTGAAATATTATGGTATGTCTCAAAATAATCCCATCAAAAATATCTACATGTATATATTAGGACAAATTAGTTTTTTTTTTAAAGAGAGTATATATGCATGCAGTATCCAGCGAAAGGTCAAAAAAGTTGTTCCATGACTTTTTTTATAGCCATGTTAACTGTAATCATAGGGACAGTGATTTTCCGTTTCAAGAAAAGGCCTTTTCCGTTTCCAAAAATCTAAAATTCCGTTTCAACTTGTCTGAAAAATGGAAATTCCGTTTTACCATAGACTTTGTATACATGATAAAAATGACAATTCCATTACATGAAACTTGAAACAAATATTTCTCGCTGTTTCTGTGTTTTTGTGTCAACTTTTTCTAATTTTTGGTCCGTGTTTCGTGTTTTTTCCTTTCAAAAAGTAAAAATTTGGAGAAAAAAAGAGGTTTTCCATGATTTTCCGTTTGAAAACTCATTTTCCGTTTCAAGTTGTGATTTCCGGAAATTCGCTCGTTTTCCGTTATGGCGGAAAATCACTGTCCCTATAATCAGTGTCGTACATGATACATGTAGTCGAGCAACCAGCATAAGTTTGCAATAAAATAATACCAATATATATTTGATAAATAAATTGGACTCTAATCATGACTCAATGGTTTTACAAACTGGTGATAATGACAAGCTTCAGTTTTAGACTATAAATGCCATTGACTCATACAATACAAAATTTCCTCTCAAGAAAGTCATACATACAATATCGTTGAAGTATAAATACAAATTGTCCACTATCATTATTTTAAATGATATTTTGGGGACAGGACAACCTGACACACTGTAAATTATTGACAGAAGGTAAAACCTTGAAATAATCATGACTGCATTGCATACTATTGATAATCACAATTTGACAGTCTCAGAGCAGTCAGTTATTTCCAGCTGAAGTACTTCATGAGTACTAGTAATTTCGTATCAAATGATTGAGGCTCATGTTGATTAGCAGCATACAATACATGCAAACTTAGTAACTTGTAAGAAACTTGCCACTTCAAGAGATGGGCAGGTTAGACCTGTTACTAAAGTTTTTGTAAATATTCACATGGAACGAGACATGAAATCAGCATGGAAGAATGAGATTTCATCATACCTATGATTGGCTGTCAACTTGCGTAACTGTTGGTCTGGCTTCCTTGGGCTTTCAATTGAAAATTGCTACCTGTCAATTAGAAAAAAAACAGAGCTAACACTCAATACCATTGCAACAAATCTCCCTAGATTTAACATTACATGACATTCTGAGTGCAGCACAAAAATGCTTAAAGCATACTCACGTAAGAAATAAATGTTTTAGCCTCTCTCATATTTTAATATAATATGTCTGCATTTTAGTGGAAAAATGTTGACAATGATCAAACTACAGTAAAGAATAAACGTGACAATATCAAAAAATTTATGGGATGATCCTATTTAACAACATTGTAAACACCCATAGTGATCTTAGCAACTTAATAAACACTATCAACTTTCCAAGCAACGTGTCAAGTTCATTTGAATGTGGAACCAGCACATAATTTTGGTCAGATTTGATATTTTGGAAGAACTCCTTGAATCACCATTCTAATTAACTTTCATAAATGGTATGTTTAAAAGAGTATGCTGTTGAAATGTACAGTATACATCAGAAACTTCTGCTTTTCACTTATGATTCTCAAACACATACACAAAACATGATGCTATTCAAAGAAATCAATGCAGAAATGTACCGTCATGAAGTGTTTTCAGGTGCTTGTTGAAGACTCATCTCCTTCCGTGTGAAATTAACACATTCTTTCGCGAGCCTGACGGGGTCAACAAAGTTCATGCGCGTAGAGGAACCTTTATTGAACAGCAAGGGCCGCAGTAACACTTCCCACATCGCGGCAATGTGGCGGAAAAAAGGATTTAAGTAAATATTTTCCATAAATTATCTGCTTTCAATATCACTTACATGTAGCATTATGTTTGCATGTGTAATGAAAATACAATGAACTTTATCACAGATAACACAAGTGCTGAATTACTCAGTGTGATTACACTGTAGATCTGTAGGGCATTAATTTAACAAATTACCTTTTGAGTTGGTCTTGGCTTTTCACTTACCCACTTTTCACCTTTATCTGCCTTAAAAAGACAAAAATGTATTTACTAGGTATTTTTTTTTTTTTAACTTTTAGGTCCATTTGTGATCAATCTACTGTTCACGAAATAAATTCTGCCGGCTTCACAACGAAGCCAGACAAATTTGTTTACTTACTGGCCTTCAGCTGTATATTACTGGAACATACAGTATAGCTCATTAAATGTCTCGAGCATCAATTTTCTTGCTACGTTTCCACTTATATCAAGTATTTGATTGATGAGTTTGCCATGTGGAAATATATCACACTGGTTGTTAAGTTCAAATACTGTATGTCTGGTAAATCATGGGTACTGCACAGACCATCATTATTTATAAGAGTACACACACTATGTTCATGTAAATAAAGGTGTACATGCTCGATTTGAAAGCTGTGGGTGTTGTGCATGTGGTATAATTCATTAGGCATCTTAAATAGTTCTCATTACAGTGCACTCTTGTTATAAAGAACACTGATATAACACAATTTCAGTGTAAAGAAGCAAAATCTCTGGTCCTGTATCTTGGATTTCCTTTGTATTTTATTGTTTTTGCAACCCTGATACAAAGAAATTTCGTTATAAAGAACAAATTTGATGGGTCCCAGGGACTTCTTTATATCGAGAGTGCACTGTATTGATATTTTCAATGCAAATTTTGAGACTTGGAGATGGCATGTGCGACCGTGGAAAACAATATTTTTCTTGTAAATTAAAGATTTCAGGAGTCAAGTTGTCTTAAAATTACACAGACATCAATTTTTTGAGCCTGAAAATGACAAAACTATCAGTATAGATTCTATTTCTGCTTTTAACCCGTTGGCTATGGGAACCAGATATGCTGTGTTGACACTATGGAATTTTCAGAATCTCAGAGGCAACGGGTTGATACCAAAACTTGTTTTATGGATCTTTGCATGAAGTTATAACACCTCTTGCCTCAATAATCACATTACACCGGTGATAGATTCAATACTTTGCATGCAACTACTGGTGAAATTAATGAAACCGGACAGGTGAAACAATACAATATCATGTGGGAGAATAAAATGGAAAAATAACATGGGCTAATACGTACGAGCAGTGATACTGCTTAATGCTTTTCTTGTAGGTTTGTCGATGGCTCAGGGCTAACCGGCAACCGCTAAAGACTGTTAAATTATTTTCTGGTTTATCCCCAATATATTTGATCACTACAGGTACTATATTTCCAGTCACTTCAGCAAAAGCATATTATAGATTTTAAATTATATTTGTGGAGTTTTTGTACAATCGTGTGTCAACTGATTCCCTGGAATGAACAAAGGTCAACGACATGAATCTGTCATAAATGTGTGTGACATCTGCTGATGTCATGGCCCCAAATGTACAAACAAAATCAGACACACTCACTCAACAGATGGTCAAATATTAATACATGTAAGTGTGTCATTTTTTTTCTTTGGCCTTTGTTTTTTAAAACAAACATCGCAGATAAGTTGTACAAATACCTGAACCTTGTACCCTTACACTTAACGCATGTGATACGAGTATGACTTAGTTGTAAGAATGGAAATGAGGGAATCATCGGCAATACACGTATCTTAGTAACCATACAGACCCGCCTAGAATTCTTTTCGACACCATTACACCATTCGCCAAACCCTCTATAAGCTAGACCAAAAGCTTCAGTCCCTCTGTACTCTGG
>JZLH01S0632245.1:2827-17260 GCA_001188425.1 Eucidaris tribuloides | reverse complement strand
CCAGGACCATTGAATCATTTGACAAGTTTATCTTCACCGCATTTACTTAACCTCTGACTTTGCTTATCAAAAAACAAGAATAAAATAATGTTATGGATTTAATAAGACAACATCGGGGACCTTAATTGTTTAGCATCTCTAAAGACAAATTTGTATCATTTTTATTTCTGTGCCTAAAATATCACATTCACGTATAGATTCCAACGAAAAACTCCCAACTTTATCATGAAATCTCAAAAGACAAGATATTGCCAAGAAAAAAATGGTGTAACTACTAACAATTCATCTTGAAACGTCGAGGTTTGACATTCGGTTTATTTGTGTTATAAGTTTAACTTACCGTATGTTTATTCGTGTTTATCTGCAATAATATAATCTCTGTATTACTAGGGCCACTGTTGTTCTTAATAGCTGCCCCCCCTTATTCATTGTGTTTCATCCGGCTGGCTACGCCAGTGTCTGTAATTGTAGATGTATGTACATCCTTTGTTTTTTCTTATCCTTTGGCACTGTAATTTTTATAGCCTGTTGTAAACCTTTTGATACAAGCAAATAACAGGAAAAATGAATTTTAAACATTTTACTTCAATCAAATATTCAAAGCATGAAAGAATTTCCATGGCGTCTCCCCTTTGCTTAAACGTATATCGTTGCCATCGAATTAACTTGAATTAAAATTGATGAACCGATGGTACTGTAAATTATGTTGTAATTTTCGTATCTTAACAATACACAGTGCATGTAACTGATATATTTTTGGCCAATTTGCGACCGTGTATTATGCCTTGCAATTCTCTCGTCCAACAATGTATTTTGCTTTTCTAAAGAGCAACTTAAGACAGGATTACAATCTGTCGGAAAAGAAACGACGCGTGACGGAAGTTACCATTTTTACGTGGTTTTGATTCCCAAATACGAGTTCACATTTTCTTATCAAATTCTGGAGAAAAAATCTAATTATTGGTATTATAGACTAAACTGTACTTGCAAATTGTGATCATAATTTGCTTGTAGTCCTTCTGAGATGTTCGTATAGCATGAAGACTATGTTTGAACCACTACCCTTTAGATTGGGGGACGAACCATCTACCGCTCAGCCACGACACCTCCATGTAGAATATGTAAGATATATAGCATCAAACTTTATGTTTCTAAGGCTACGGTCACAAATAAAAGCGGCGACCGCCCGATTTATAGCCTGCTCGGTCGCCGCTGGAATTTAGGCATCGCCCAGCGATTCTTGGAGCATGTTGAGCGGGCTGTGAAGCCCTAGCGATGCTCGGGCGGCGCCCTGTCGATTTCCGGTCGGTCACCGATCGATTTAAGTCAAAACTGCATGGCAAAATCGAGGGAGCTTCTCCGCGCGGCGACCGGGCAGCCAGTAACCGACGGATGACTAACCAATTCCCGGACGGTCTCCCACCGGTCATCAGGCGATTTGGCCGTCTCCCATCAGCCATCGGACGGTCTCCCATCGGTCATCGGGTGATTTGGCGGTCTCCCACCAGCCATCGGACGATTGTCAAGAAATCGGCCGGTAGCCCGCCGGTGATCGGTTGGACCCTGCAGACATAAATGCGTACTGGCGGCGGACCACTGGGCTCCTCCGGGAATATTTTTCACTGGCAACCGGGTTATATTTATGTGGTTGTCCCACTGTGGCCATTAACAATACAGATTTTTTCTACAGCTCCATTGGTTTTCTCTTGAGCTTTTGGCTTTTTTATTTAATTAAATTAAACTGTAAAAAAATACATGTGGACTTTCAGAAAACTTTGTACAAAAATCTAGCTGTTGTCTCTTGTGGAGCACGCTGAGGAGGGCCTGACATTGTGGTCACAAATACAAAAATTGGCCTGCTCGGCGGCAGGGCGGCGAGATTTTAGCCAATTTCGCCCGGTTACCGAGCGGCGGCCGCCCAGGCACCACTGGTTTTTAGGGCATCGGTCGGTCGCCGCTGAAGTTTTAGCGCGGAGTTAAAATTCCAGCAGCGCCTGCTCGATTTTACTCGCCGCCCAAAACACGCCAGGTGGCCGGATGGGCGCCGCCCGGGTACCGACCTAATCGAGCAGGCGCCGTCCAGACTCTGACCGATTTTGAACTCACCGCCCAGTGACTGACCTATTGCCCAACAGCGACTGGGTGGCGACCGGGCGGCGACCGCTCGGCGGCCTTTAAATAGTCTAGGTTCTAGCCGTTTCTATTTCGGTTTAATTCTCCGAGTTGCAACCAATACTCGAATATCGTGCCAAGCCGAATGAGGGCGATTACCCCAGTGATAGCGCCGCCCGACGCAATCACTGGGGTAATCGCCCTCATTCGGCTTGGCACGATATTCAAGTATTGGCTGCAACTCGGAGAATTAAACCGAAATAGCAACGGCTAGAACCTAGACTATACATTTTATTAAGCAGCTTCAAAAAGTAGATTATTCGGGGTGAATAATCGGTCATCGATTGATATGCGCCGTTAAAGCCGACAACAACAACAAGTAACATATTTAAAATAAATCGTTCGATGGTGATTGCTTGATCAGGTCGATGCCCAGGCGGCGAGCGCCCGGTGACCGCCCGGACACCAGGCATGTTTTGGGCGGCGAGCGCCCGGTGACCGCCCGGACACTGGGCGTGTTTTGGGCGGTGAGTAAAATCGAGCAGGCGCCGCCAGAATTTTAACTGCGCGCTAAAACTTCAGCGGCGACCCACCGATGCCCCCAAAACCAGCAGGGCCTGGGCGGTTACCGCTCGGTGACCGGGCGAAATTGGCTCGCCGCCCGGTCGCCGAGCAGGCCACTTTTTCTATTTGTGACCACAGCCTTAACTTGAATACTAGTTTAGAGATTGGGTTCAGGATTTGCACACCAGAAAACGTCAAAATGAATGCAAACCGGCCAAATCGTTCACAGTGTGAAGAGACATAAACACCTGTCATAAAACCTTTGGTAGAATACATAGTTTTATTGAAAATCTGGACCGTTAAAATTCAATTTGCAAGTGACGGACACGTTCCGTTAGTTCCAAAATTGACAATCAGCCGTTAGCCGAAGATCGCGCGGAGTTTAGCCGTTTAAGCAATCAGTATGTTCCGCTGGTCGTGCGAACTTACACATAACCGTGATTCGCAATTTGAGCAAAATTTAAACTCGCCAAAAGAACAATATTCTGGTAGCATATCGTTATTAGTTTTTTCCTCATAAAACAAGTTCGTGACGCATGGATCCAAACTTTCAACACACCATGTGTAAGTACTCTACTACCGTTTGGTAATCATAATAAAGGGAAGTGTGATGGTCTTTCAAATCCTGAAATCTATCTTTAAAGCTTACGTCACAACCCCAACAATTACCCGGGGCACTGTCATTACAAGGTGAATACCGTGCTCGTACAGCAAGAAAACAAAACAAAAACAAAAATAAAAACAAAAACAAAAACAAAAAACAAAACAAAACGAAACGAAACGAAACAAACAAACAAACAAAATGTACATGTACATGTATTTCTATTTAGATTGCCCTTTGTTTGATGTATCTTTACACTTAAATTTTCCATATTCACAATGTTGATACAAACGAGTAGCAAGTTATTTTAGCTTCTTACATATGCATCACCGTATTTTATTGAAACTGTTCTCTCCCTTCCTTCCTTTTGTTTCCTTTGTCCCTTGCATATTTTCTCTTCTTCTTCTTTTTTCTTTTTCCCTGTCTTTTTTTTCTTCTACTTCTTCTTCTGTTCTTCCTTTTTTTTCCTTCTCTTTTGTAGTGTATCGGCGTACCCCATTTCAGGCAGTCTGCCTTCGGGTGTTACGCCGTCTTCCTTTTCAATTGACCACTTCTTTTTCCTCAATTCTGTGATTAGTAATCTATTTCATTCTCGTTATATACAAGTAATTATTATGTGATCACAGATTGTAAATTGATATACTTATGTTGTCATGTCGTCATTCGAAAAGAAGAAATAAATGTATTTGAATGAAAAAAAACACGATTTTTCACGAACGGGCGATGTACACGTATCAAAATCGCAAAATCACAAAGGGGGGGGGGGAATAGTTTTTAAAAAGCTTTGGTGCGTGTATTGTTTAAGTAGGGTAAAACATCTTTAACGTTTTCTTAAATCGAGGGTTTTACAGCATCGCTCAGTCGCCGCTGAAGTTTGACTGTAGTGCGGAGTTAAAATTCCGACGGCGTCTGCCCACTTTTTACACGCCGCCCAGAATACGCTCGGTGCGGTCACCCATGCAATCACCGCTCGGGCACCGACCTAATTGAGCGGTCGCCGTCAAACGATCTAGGTGAAAAATCGAAGTGCTATTGCCGAGCGGTCGACGCCGCCATGTCACTATTGGGCGCCAATGTCAACATTCTTATTCCGTCCTCATTTTGTCACAAAATTCCCCCTAAACTCCCTTTTGTTATGAAATTATGAACACCAATTCATTTTGTCACCAAATTAACCTGAGAAGGTATTTTGTAACAAAATTATTCTGACCAGTTTCATTCTGTAACCGAATCTAATTTTGTTACAAAATTCGTTGTACAAAAATTCGTTGTGCAAAATTCCTTTTGTCGCCAAATGAACGACACGAAATTATTTGACCTATTTATTTTTTGTAACAAACTTTACTTTGTACAAAATGTATTTGTAAAACAAATTGTGTCCGTTTTCATTTTATAACAAAATTCATTCTGTTACAAAATGTACATAATAATTATTTTGTCCATTTTTATTTGGTAACAAAATTCAAGTATCATAGATATAGGTCTAGATTTTTGCTTAAATCAAATAGAAATACAAATTGGTTTACTTACACTTTTAACAAAATTGTCGACATTGTCAATGATCGATATAAAGTGAATTCACTCGGCCAATCAGCGTTCACGTTATGTCGAGCAAAAAATAAAAAATAAAAATTGCCGTGATGTCTGTGATAACGTTTACGGAATCACCGGGTACAAACTGATTCCGTGAATACGTTGCGAGAAATAACATATTGCATGAAATTGTTTCGTCACGTACATTTTGTAACAGAATAAATTTGGTTACAAAATGGAAAATGGAAAAAAAATATTTTGTCATGCTCATTAGTATATCAGAAATAATGTTCTTACATAATGAAATTTAAGATATAAATTTCGTCACGTACATTTTGTAACAGAATAAATTTGGTTACAAAATGGAAAATGGAAAAAAAATATTTTGTCATGCTCATTAGTATATCAGAAATAATGTTCTTACATAATGAAATTTAAGATATAAATTTGGTCATGCACATTTAGTAACAGAATGAATTTGGTTACAAAATGAAAATTGGCGAAATTATGCTGTAACGTTCATTTTTTAACAGAATGAATTTTGTTACAAAATGAGTATGGACAAAAATATTGTTAAGTACAAATACATTTTGTAAGTTACATTTGTGACAAATTAATTTTATTGCAAAATGAAATAGATCTAATGATTTCGTGTCGTTCATTTGAGCATAAAAAATTGGTGACAAAAGTAATTTTTGTACAACGAATTTTGTAAAGAAAAACTAGATTCGGTTACAGAATGAAACTCGTAAGACTAATTTTGTTACTAAAATATCTTGTCATATTAATCTGGTAAGAAAATGAACTGGTGTTCATAATTTCGTAACAAAAGAGAGACATGAGCGAATTTGTGACAAATTAAGGCCAGTATTTACGGAATAAGAAGGTTGTCACTTAGCGCCCCAAATATCGCTTGGAGATCAGTCGGTCAGTCACTGGGAGTGAGTTCAAAATCGGCCAGCGTGCGGGTCGGCGCCCGACTTCGGCGCCTGCTCGATATTCCGCAGGGTCTGCTTGGCAACCGCTAAAGCGCTCCCACAGCGCACTCCTTATGAGACAACAGCTAGACTTTTGTACGAAGTATACAATGTTTTTATTGAATAAAAATGTCAAAAGCACAGTAAAAAGCAACACTCTTAAAAATGATGGGCAACATACTGTCCACACAACAATTGGTTGAAACTTTATCCAATTCTGGGTAGTTTTCAACAAATAATGTGTGCTTTGGGTGAGAACTACCCAGTATTGGTTTAAAATTACCCAGAGTTGGATAAATATTTTAACCAATTGTTGTGTGGACAGTATATTGCCCAACATTTTAAGAGTGAAGAATTTTTCAAAGTATTTAAAATTACGGAGATTTGGTGTGTTTTTTTCTCGAAAATTTAACCTCCCTAAGATTTTCACTGAGCAACTTTTCGGCTGCTGACTTGGCCGCGAATTTGGCCGTTATTACAATTTTGCCGCGACAATTTCTGGTCGGATTTCATCCATAAGATTTTACCCTCCCACTGCCCCTCTGTAAGGGTCTGAAAGGAGACCAATAGACTAGTAGATGTTTTTAGTTTATACGAGACAACGAATAAAATTTAAGTCTTAACGGTTACCAGAATTCCACTAAAACTGAGTTGCCATGCAGCTCCTATACACTTTGCTAAAGGTTTTTTGATGGTACTATCTTCTATATAACAGTGTAATATTCACAACGTTAATTTTTAGGCCTGCAAAGGAGACGCTCTACCCTTAACTAATGATCTTTCGCTTTTCAGCGAATGATGGCAAATCGAAATCAGATAATAGCATGTCGTACATCATCAGCAAAAAGAAACGGCGCAATTATGCAACCTATAATAATAATAGTAATCACCTTAACACTAAAACGAAAGTAATACCACTGATTCTGAAAAGAATATTTTCCCGTGAAACCTGGGGGGGGATGATTGTACATGCTATAAGTAATATTTAAAACGCGTTTAATACTGACGTTTCTAAGCGCTGTAAAAGGATAGTTGTACTGAAATAATCAAACAGTGGGATCGAACAAAATAAAACACAATTTTTACACATAAATTATAAGTAAATAAGGAGCATAAGCATAATCATTTATACTTAATAACTTTGACACATAAATTATGAGTAAATAATGTAAGCAATTTTAATATGTATTCCTCACCAACAGGTTTGTCATTGTAATCATTTACATCCAACATTCGTTGTTTTCATTCAGAAAAAATACGTTGGAATTATGTTATAGGTTTCATTTATTTCCTATTTAGATTAAACAGATGGTTATTCTCATGAAATCACGAATAGTCTTTGACTTCGCTTTGACTCGTGTAATATATCTGAATGCAATATATACAATATACCACTCATATGCATCCAAAATTATATTATGAATTCGGATCCGTCTGAATGAAAGAAATTAAGTGATGACTGTTTCTTTTTTTTTAAATTATATTTGTAAATGACCAACAATGCACACTTTATCGGTATTATGAAGTTTGTAAGAAACACTTGGGAACATTTCAACTACAATTTAATTCAAATTTTGCAGAAAATTAAGGACCATAAAATGTTGCAATTGGATGTTTAAATCTTGAATGTGTGTAAGGCTGTAAGCTTATACGCAGTATATACAAATTATATGACAGAAAGTAAACAATCTAATATAAATTTATACTTGCATAGAACTATCATTCATTTTTGTTGTGGAAGATTATTTGAATAAGTTTTGTTTCATTTATCATGTTTATATTGCAATAAAATTAATGCAAATCAAATCATAGCAGAAGCGTTTAACGTCTACCTTACATGTAAGTCTTTTTTTCCAAAATGGTTGATGAAAGCGTAAGGCGATTTATCTAGTAATGATCTGTTTTAAAGTCCATCCTATGAAATAATTTTGTAATTCCATTGCTGAAAAATATCTATTATATTTGAAGAGGACAATGCTAAATGAAAACATAAGTTAATAATATGGCAATAATTCTGATATCAAGTCGCATAGATAATCAAGCTATCTCAAAGTGCTTATGAAATTTTCCTATTTTGAGTTGTTGAATACAATAACAAGCTCTGTCAGTCACTCCAGGTCACTGAACCAATCATTTTATCTCACTGCAGGCACACATCGCGGTGTATATAGCATGCCTTGTATCTGCAGCGTTGGTCGCATCATTGGGTAAGTCTTTCTTTCATTTTAAGTTATTTATTAGTACTAACAATTCTGCTCGTGGATGAATTTATTCATGACGTGAAGCATGATTTGTGTTTGTTGAAGAATTGAAGAAAAAAAATCGGCAGCCGTTACTGTCATCATGATCATCATCATTGTAATTATTATTATTATTCGTACTATTAACAGGGGCGTCATTAGACCATTTTAAAGGGGGGATGGTATACGTGGTCAATTTGCCGACTGGAAGGATTGTTCGAAGGGCGTAAACGGAAGCATCAGTTTGTTTTCAGGATTGGGGGGGGGGGCGATTCCACCCTACTGAGTGTTTTCATTCGTCCTCTACTTATACATTGTCGTTCTGACTAAATACAAGTACCCATTGCTTTTACGCTTACGTTCTAAGTTTATTTTAATCTCCATTCAAGTAACACATAGGCTAGATGTTTTGCATTTTGCTGTTGTGCGAAAAGATGTGGTGATTGTTGATTGGTGATGAATTTGGAAGGGTCTGGGAGGGGATTCCCCTCCCGGGTGAGAAAAAAAAATGACATTTTCGCCTTGAAATTGTGCGTATTCAGCGAACATTTGTAATGAACGAATGTATAATTGACATTGTTGTTGTTGTTGTTGTTGTTGTACAAATGTTCTGGGAATTATTGATTGGTGATAAATTGGGGAGGGTCTGGAAAAGGGGTCTCCTCCATGAGTGAGAGAAATTTGACATTTTTGCCATGAAAATGTGCGTTTTCAGCGTCCATTTCAAATGAACGAATGTTTAATTAGCATTGTTGTTGTTGTACAAATGTTCTGGTAATTATTGATTGGTGATAAATTGGAGAGGGTTCCCCCCCCCCCCCGGGTGAGAAAAATTGACATTTTCACCTTGAAATGGTGCGTTTTGAAGCAAAGATTTTTGTAGTAACGAATGTATATTTGTTGTTCTTGTGCAAAAGGTGTGGCAATTGTTGATTGGTGATAAATTGCGAAGGGTTTGGAAGGGGGTTCCCCTCCGAGGGTGAGAAAAAATTGACATACATGAAAATGTGTGTTTTCAGCGTCCATTATAATGAAGGAAGGAACGTATAACTGACATTTTTGTTGTTGTTGTTGTGCAAAAGTTGTGTCGATTGTTGATTGGTGATAAATTGGGGAGGATGGGGGTTTACCCTCCCAGGGTGAGAAAAAATTGATATTTTCGCCTTGAAATTGTGCGTTTTGAGCAAACATTTATAATGAAGGAATGCACAATTGACATTTGTTGTTCTTGTGCAAAAGGTGTGGCGATTGTTGGTTGGTAATACATTGAGAAGGGTATGGGAGGGGGTTCCCCTCCCAGGGTGAGTAAATTTGAAATTTTTGCCTTGAAAATGTGCGTTTTCAAGGCCCATTTGTAATAAAGGAATGCATAATTGCTATTTAGTATGCTGTGGAAAGGGTGAGAAAATTTGACATTTTCGCCTTGAAAATGTGCATTTTCAGGGCCCATTTGTAATGAAGGAATGCATAATTGACATTTAGTTTTTTGTTGAAAGGTGTGGTGATTCATGATTGGTGATGAATTGGGGAGGGTCTGGGCCCTCCTCCCAGGATAGGAAAATTTGACATTTTCAAATAATTTGAAATTGTGCGAATGGATATAATTTTCTTTTTCAAACAGGCAGATGGGTTTTAATCAACCTTGTAGATTGCGGAGTCATGACAGAAAAAAAAACAATTAACTGATTGCATGACTTCTTTTTACAATGGAATAACTACGAGGAAACCTTGGATATATTCGGGAGGAATGTGGCAAATATCTGGTTATTATCATATATCATGTAAGTTCATGGTACTGTGAAACTATCATCTTCCAACTAATTCCGATACTTCTCCAGAATGAACACTAACTCAGCCGTCAGTCCCTTATGTAGTAAATATATGCACCCGCTTTGTAAACGCAAACTGTAACTTGTCGTCTTGCCATCTTCACTGTGTGACTTATATTATTGCAATACAGAAGTATCTACTCGAGTTATCGAACTGCAGTGTGCATCATCATGCCTCCAAAGAGCGATAAACAAGTGGAAGCAATGACTACCAGAGTTATTGACAATATTATGGAATTCCATAAAGCAGAATTCATTGATGCTATGAAAGGAATGCTAACAGAAGCTGTGAAACATGAGATGGGAAATCTGATTGAAAGGTTGGAGATGGAGGAGTCAAAAGTACTGGAACTACAAATCGCAAATGATAGAAAAACAAGAGAAATTGAAAAATTGAAAATGGATATAGAGAAGCAAAATGAGAAATTTCAGAATCTGGAACAGGAACAAAACCGACAGCAACAATACACGAGAAGGAACTGTCTGAGGTTCTATGGCGTTCCTGAAGACAAAGGGGAAGACACTGATAAAAAGATCCAATCAGATTTGTCAAAAGCATTTGACACTATTGATCACTCAATTATAAACTTCATCATTCGGAGATTCGGGGTACCACATGTCTTGGATCAAAATTCACTTCTAATAGACCAACAATTGTATCGTATTGAATTCCTGTAAATTCTAATTTAAAAACTATTACATGTGGTGTGCCGCAAGGATCCATTTTAGGCCCTCTCCTTTTTCTGCTTTATGTTAATGACATCCGCCAGTCGTCACCTTTGTTACAATTTACTCAATTTGCTGATGATACAAGTGTATTTTATTCCCATGAAAATGTCCCACATATTTTTCATACTTTAAATAGTGAACTGAAGAATGTTCAGACTTGGTTAACCGTCAATAAATTAGTACTCAATTTGTCAAAAACTAGTTACATGATATTCAGCTATACAAAATACTCACTAGAAGATGTAAAACTTGAAATAAATAATTATGAAATTAAACATTCTCCTCAAAACAAATTTCTCGGCATATACATTGATGAATCCTTGTCCTGGAAATATCATACATCAGAAATTTGCAGTAAGTTAGCTAAATTTGTAGGGATAGTTTATAGATTACAAAATATATTACCTGAAAAAATTCTGTTATTTAACCCGCCGAGCTAATGATTACCATTTACCAAAAGTACGAACCTCCATAGCCCAGACAAATTTAGACTTTAATGGACCCAAAGTGTGGAATGCACTACCAACTGATCTTAAAAATTGTAATTCCCTTCCTTGTTTCAAACGAAAATTTAAAAAATATCTGATAAAAAAATACACGGAATAATCACTTCAACACTTATAATTAAATGTGTTGACATTGTAATTTAACTATCATACTAGACATTGGTTACCTTTCGCATGTATTTTGTATATGTTTTTGTATTGTTTTTCTCACTCTATAAATGTTTTAATGTATTGTTTTGTTAAGGGGGTCAATGCTTATAAGTCATTTTTCTGTGACTTCCTGTTGACTTCCTCCACATCTCCTACGTTTTATGTGTGCAAACCTATTTATGTTGTACTTGTTTATATCTTTTGTTTTATCCTTTATATGTACCGCAATGTTCTTTTTAATGTGGAAATAAAGTTGAATTTGAATTTGAATTTGAATTTGAACTTATTCTTGCTTTTAACATTTCAATATATGCATGAGTCCTTGCAGTTACCCTTGTTACAAAAATAACGATATATCCTACTGTAGCTAGTAACCTTCAGAGGGAATACAAAAGCGCATAAAACATGCCTATCCAATCATGTAAGTGGCTTCACTGAATCGACGCGTAGAAAGAAGTATATACCTTGTTATTGAATATATGAGTATCATGAAATATACCAGTCAGGCGACAAGACACGGAGTCTGATTAAATGGTACTATCAAAGCATTTGATAAAATAATATTAATATTATAGCTGGGGTATGTATAGATTCAGAAGGTACAACTTTTGAACTCGACGAAAACAAGTATAATGGTTATACAATATACAAATTTCATGAAATATCGCAATCAGGTGACAAGAAGCACAATGTGGTTAAGTGGAATTATTCAATTGAAAAATAATATTTAATGATATTTATTGAAAATAATACGGATAAAAAAATGGGTAGATTCAGAAAGTACAACTCTTTGAACTCTGTGGAACATGATTTGTGGATACGTGAGGACTGGGTGTAGGCGGGTGCTGCCAAAAAAAATGACACGCGCGCCCGCACACACACACGCACATACACACACAGTGGAATTGGAAAGGAGGATAAGGCTACTGATATAAAGGTGATGGCCTTCTTTCCACATTTTTATATCCAATGTACTGAAAAGTCGCATGACAGCAAATTTTAGGATGTTTGCAATAATGAACCGCCTTTAGAATTGAGAAAGAATAAGAAATTACAGCTTGAAGAGGTCTTTTCTGAAATATGGGGCGTATCTTCCTTACCACTGTCTTATGAAGATAGGAGGCGCTTTCTTCTTCGCGGCGGGGTGGTGTCTTCTTTCTGAGACCGCGTCACAGGGACACATTGGCATTTTTTGTTTGTCAGAAGTCTTTCCAAGCCATCAAAACCGTTTCAAGGGAAATATGAAACCGAATTACGATGCTAGTGTGAATTAACACCCCACCCCTACGGGGAGGTGAAAAATTGGTAAATTTTATGTTCCAGCCCCTCTGCCGTGGGTGCGCCTGCATTTGATAATCTCTCCGCCTTGGAGAAGGAAGAAGAAAGATTGTTCAATGATTTCTTTTCAAATAATTTGTTATTTTCCAATTATAAACTTCATTTAGGATATCATTATAGAAAGACCCCTTCAACTTAAAATGCATGCGTTATAGTATATGTTGCAATACTTTTGAGTAGGGAGGGTACTATCGAAGTACAACTAATAGCAAATATAGAGACATGGGTTTGTACATGAATTCAAACTTGTATCATTATTGCAAAGAATAAAAAATAAACAGTTTTGAAGTGTTTTTGAAGGATGATAATTTTAAATACTGAGGTAAAAATAAATAATATTAATTTCCAGAGTACAATTAACATTGAATTTGAATTAGAATGTTAGATTGAAATTGTGAATAACATATACATATTTTGAAGCATTTTACAGACCGATAAGATATTAATGAAAATAAATAATAAAATAAATAGGATAAAATAGTGACGGTGATCATTTCACAGCGTCCATACTCAACGTATCACTGGAGCTGGAACCGCACAACATGACAATCATATATCATTTAATTGTAATCACTACAGAGTACATGGGCTCTCAGTTCGTTTTGCCAAGTCTTATAATCAGTCAATAGAAAATCAGTCCGCAAGTTCATAGGAAGATCATCCCTAGCGAAAACAAAGAGCGCAGTATTGTTCCGTCGCTCAGTTCTAGCACGGAGATGATGAAATTTCAAATCGTCCTGTCGTCGCTCAATCATCCTGATGTTTTTCAACACAGTTTCACTTCGAACGGTTCTATAGAGTGCTTTGCCAATAAAGTTGAGAATCAGATATTTACGGCGGGATTGATAACGTAGTACAGCAAAGGATCGCTAAACGGTCGTTCTACGACATCTGTTGTCTACGCTGTTTCAAGATCATGTGAGTTGCTCTCCTCTGAATGCTCTCAAGCTTGTCAGATAAATTTCGATTGTATGGGTTCCATGCCGGTTGCCATATTCCAAAATTGGCAGAACTAAGGACTTGTAGAGAGAGACTGAGGATAGCACATGTCGGCAGACCTGATGAAAGGGACATAACAAGTCCCAGCATGCGGTTGGCACGGGAGGCTACATATTCCACATGACTTTTGAAGTGACAAGGCATCAGCATTAGATTTAACTCTTTGCGCGCTGCGTTAATTCTGAGGGGATAATAGGCCTAATAATGATCGTTATTTTGATATTTTCTTTAAATCTTGCTTTCCTTATTGCACCATTGATGCTGCATGGTGATTATTTTCTAGATGTTGCCGAAAGCATGGTGGCCATTTGTTAGTTTTTCTGGTACAACATAATGGAGGAAAACTAATTACTACGATTGTTGAATTCAATTGCAACATTCGCGTGCAAATGGTTAATGGGCCGATAAATTACTGTATCGTCAGCGAAAAGAGCACATGTTGAATCAACGCGAGTAGGTTAGTCCTTGATAAACAGTGTAAACAGAAGCCGTCCCATGACACTTCCTTGAGGGACCCCAGACGTGACATGAGCCCATTCAGATCGAGTATTCGCCTTGGAAGACAACTCGCTGTTGACGGTCGCAAAAAAAAGGATTTTATCCAATACCAAAGATTTCCACTGATGTTGTATTGGCGAGAGAGTTTGTTAAGTAGAATGTCGTGCGGCATTTTGTCGAAGAAAGATTGCATCCACCACACAATGACGTGGGCCTTCTAGATGGGATAGCCATTCATTGGTGATATGCAATAGTTGGGTAACACAGGATTTCCCTTTCCTAAATCCATGTTGAACGCTGCTTACTGGGCAGCAGGAACTTAGGTGTAGTCTAGGCGATCGGTGCGAAAATTGTTCA
>JZLH01S0632244.1:28759-45929 GCA_001188425.1 Eucidaris tribuloides | reverse complement strand
CCGATTCCATACACTACATGGGTATGGGTCAAATATTGAAACGTCTTGTGAAAATAATGTTTAAAATTTTGTGGCGTACATACCCAACAAACCATGATGCTACCTGTAAAGGTCACATAAAATCATAAAGCAAATTTCCGACACTCTGGCCTCATTTTGCAAGATTGTGAATTTTACAAATGGTCCCTGTATAATGTCTGTGGAAGCTAGAATACGTTTGTGGCACCAGTGGAAGCACCGTGCAATTTCTGCATGCACACACCGACTTATTCGTTGGACAATAGCACCCTCTATTGCCAAACACTTCGTTGGCGATGGAGAGAATTGGGGAAACCAAGGTGAGCGATGGATTTTCGCCTCCACCCCGTTACCTGATGCCGTCGACGTGGATGCCTGATCGTCGTCGTCCTCCAGCTTCTTCTTGTCGTCGACCACGACCACCAGATCCCCGGTCTTCGACGATGACGCTGTCGTCCTCCTCTTCCTCCTCCTCGTCGGCGTCGGTGGGCAGCTTGACGGGCTCGCTGGGGGAGATGCCGTTCTTGATCTTCAGCTGGTCCAGGCGCTGCTGGTTCTGGATCTTCTGTCGCACCAGTCGCTCGATCTCGTGCTCCAGTTCGCGCTCTTTCCTTATCAACAGCTGCACGGAAGAAATTGTAATTTGACAGAGATGATGAATATGAACTGGGACACTCAGATTTTTTTGTGTTTTGTCGGGGGTGTGAAGCCTGGACCTTGAACCCCGACCTAACTCATCTTTAGGAACAAAATTCAAGAAACAAGGTACCCTTGTTCCAGTATTTCTCACAAAATGTAGACCATGCTTAGGGATTTGTCATAGACATGGAAAATGTGACCCTATGTTAGGGATTTTTTTTGGGGGGGGGAGGGGGTGAGGGGGAAACTGGGACCCATGTTTAGGGATTTTTTGAAAAAGCGACCCATTTGGGCAATATACCCATACCTGCCAACCTGACGACAGGAAAAATCTTACTGATACAGATCAAATATCTTGTTCTTAAATGCAAATTCAAGGTAAAAATCTTACTATGTCAAAATCACATAATATAAGAATGCTGCACATTCTTAAAAAATCTAAATTTTTGTATCAGAAAATCTTATTCTGGGGATTTGGATGATGTAAAATCTTACTAAATCTGATAAAACCGTACTGGTTGGCAGGTATGTATATATGTATCCCCATAAAGCATATATTTATGAAAATACACCTCTTCACTTACATGTATCAACAGGGAGCTTTCAAACTTCCTAGAATACAAAAGTTCGGAAAGTTATGCTGCCACTGGCAAGATAAGCATGAATAAGCATGACCCTTATTAGTGGAGTATAAAATAACCTAGATCTACACACAGTAGTTTATGGGAGGAAATGGGCAGGGTGAATCCAGTCAATCTGAGTACTCAAACTTTTTCACTTTTTTTAAGCACTAAATAATCAGTTTGAAATGCAATTTTTTTCAGGGCTTTATTTTTAGACTTTATCAACGACACTTAAAGCATGGAAGATAATAATGACCCATATTTTTTTTTTTAACTGTGGTCATTGTTAACTTGTGTCTTAACTTCTACCTGGCTATGCTGCATAGCAACAACACGACAACCTTATTTCAAATGCCTAGATCAGATCTTTTTCTTGTGGGCTCATTAATATTTATAAACGAAAGAAGGAATGAATATCAAATGAATGTATCAATGGCAAGTTCACGTTGCAAATCACATTGATTGTGCAACATCACGCTGGTTGCGCAATATCAAGAATTCCTAAATGTCAAATCTACATACCACTCTGATTAATGGATTTGTCTTCAATTAAAAGCCACATTCTCTGTAAGCTTCAATTACTGGTAATGACATCCAGTATTCTACACAAGATTATTCTTTTATACAACATAAAGGTGAGAGATGCATGTTTCCAGCTGAACTGGTTTCCGCTACCCAGTACTTCTGGCGAGGTTGAAACATGGTGAAGGAGTTCAAATCAAGAACACGGCCATTAGATTTGAAAACACTTTAAGGGCAGTTACATGATTGGTAAAAATAAAAAATGCCTCAATAACCAAATGAGTTGAAACATATACCAATATATATATATGCACTGGCTAAAGTGTACAAACCAAATGAGCTGAACCATATACCAACATATGCACTGGCTTGAGTGTAAATTTGTTTGAGAAATTTTGTGCAAAGTTAGAATATGTTGGCCATTTGCCGTGCCACACACTGTTTACAAGGTACATGTATGTTTCATGTTTGGGCAAGTAGGGCAGGGCAAAGGGGCAAGTTTTTGGACAACAAGAACTAAGAAGTCATGCACAAACCAACCACATACACACCTGGCTGTATCTGAGCGCTCCTCGAAGTATACTAAGATTGGATGTCTTGGACTTCTTGTCTTCCATATTTGGAAGTACGGCACGCAGGTTCTCAAAACACTCCTTCAGATGGGCTCGTCTGGATATTAACAAAGATGAATGATAAAACGTTACAAATATATTCCAATCATCAAGGCCACCAAGAGTGATTGGATTATCAAAATGACCAGGTTTCTTTCAGAACCGAATCCCAGAATCCCAATTACTACTACTGTCGGGTAGACGGTTCTATTTATGGCAAGACTCGATACCGGACTCTTAATTTAGAAACCGAGTAAGAGAGTCGAATCTGTTGGGTTTCGAGAATGTGATGTGTAGGGTTGCAAACGGTCAGAAACTTTCCGGGAATTTTGGAAACTTTCCATGGAAAGTTTCGGGAATTTTCAATGGGCTGGGAATTTTGGGAATTTTCAGTTTTTATCAAATTTAATGGTAAATTATTTTATTTTTGGAAAATTTCATTAGTAGTCTGTTCTATAGCACTTGTAAGCATGCAAAATATAGTTTTTTCCTCTCTTTTGGCTTGTCTGGGCCTTTCATGAGGAAAAATCTGCCCAAATGAACATATCACTACACACATTACAAATGCATGGACGAGATGTACACTGCAGTCTAAATGATGTTATCTGTCTGATCTCACATTGTATTGTAAAATATGTGTGTGCAGTCATGTGCATGAAGTCAAAAAATCCACTGAAATGTCTAGATCTATTTCAAAGAATGGAGTGGGCCTGTCCATTATTTCCTAATTCACAATTTTGAGTATACATGTACGTAAGAGTTGGATTACACTTTCGCATCAAGCTGGTGTGTATCACAAGTTTGGCTGGTTGAGATGATCTTATGCACAAATAGTAAACATAGCCAAGTTATTAGTAATGTTTCATGATTGAACTAAAACAAACATAAATCACTGTTTGATTTCACATTGTTACATTTCCTTTCTTATTTGTGTTAAAGGAAGATGTAGCAGGCAACTAACAGGAATACAGGAATAAGTTAGAAAAAAAACATAGCCATATAGTGACTATCACTGAGAGTTGTGAGAATTATGGTACATGGTGATAAAGCTAGCCTTAATAAGGGGTACCGTGTGACACTTATACCTTCAGCAAGGCCCTATCAATTAGTTAATTTCTGTTAATTTTATGTCTTTGCAAATTTGTTCCCGCAATAAAGATCACCGAAACAGCCATGGGGGGAGGAGCTTATTGATTCAAAAAGTGCATACATTCATACGGCGCGATTAACACGCGTCGGGTGGCATGCATCGGTCAGATTAGTCAGGTTAGCTCAAGGCCAGTGCAAGTGTGATTTAATTGGTTGGAAAGAATCTTTCTTAACTTGTTCCTGTTAGTTGCTGACTACATAATCCTTTAAAGTAGATCTAAATATTTTGATATCACCACATTTCTGATATTAGATGAATAATTAACTTTGAAATTCAAATGCTAAACGTATGAAAATAAGGAAAGTTTCCGAAAGTTGCCGAAAATTCCCAATATTTCCGGAAAATTTCCGAAAATTCCCATGGAAATTTTCCACTCCGAAAATTCCCGGGAATTTTGCAACCCTAGTGATGTGTGCTGGGGGAGGTGGCTTCTAGAGCACAATAAAAGATGATGCAATAACCCATATATACAACTGTTATTGAACTAAAGACATGCAAAGATGAAGATACTCATCGTTTGTTTATACTCTTGAAAGCCCTCAGCTATGGCGGATGAAGTGATGGCGTGATGCCTTGTTCTAAAAAAGAACAGGTGTATTCTGAATGTGTGGTTTTACTTACAGTCTAATATTACTACATATTTTTATAGTTCATTCATTCATTCATTTTTTTCCCTCTCATGGGGTGGAGCATCTTAATCAGCAAAGCCGTATTACATAGGGGTCCACAGTACCAGTTATGTTAAAGCAAAACAAACACTACAGGGCAAATGGCCTTATATGCACACAACAAATTGCAACTGATGAAAGTGCAGAAACTGCAATGTAACACCACTGAAGGGGCAATGGACTAGGAGTTCATGAAAATGACATCACTATCACTCCCTAGAGTGATGTACTCCAGCCACTGCAAAATTTTTACACCAGTTTCTAAATTGCAACATCATTTGCAGTTTATTCTTCACATAAATGAAGAGAAATGAAATTTATGTTTTAACCTACAGGACATCACATTTTAAGCTATGTTAGAGAACTTTATTGCTACTATCACTGCTACATACTGGGGTACATCATGTACATCAGGTGGACCCAACATTACCCAGCCACAGGCAGTCCCTCATTCACATACTCACCTATTCTTTTCCAATTTATTGTGGACTTCTCGTATGCCAGCTCTGGAGGGGAAAGAAAACTCAGGAATAAATGAAACATGTTCTGTACTACGAGTACCACAGGTACACGTATAGTGTAATATTTGTATTTACTGTATACGCCATATATTTCGCGTCCATATATTTTTGCGATTTTGCTTCAAGGCGGGGAATTCGCGAGAGATTATTTTCGCGATTTCATTGTATTTGCATTCAATTTCTACAGAAATATAAGGAAGTGAACACTTTTGTGTGTGTTAAGTCATGAAATTCACGAAAATAAAACCACCGCGAAATATTCAGCGTATACAGTAACCCTTTCAGTATTAAAGGCAAGAACTGGGTTATCAATCATTCAAATGGGATTTTCGGTGGCTGGTATTGTAAGGGTTACTTTGACAGTGAAAATTTTCATCAGATTGATGTTTTTGCATTTGGTTGAGTAGGAAGTATTTTGTGTAATTTTAATTCGTGGTACTGTAGGTCATAACCCTTGAGCAAGCAATAGAAGAAAATTAGAATTAATATTTTGTAGTCTACGCAGTCCCACGATGTAACCACAAGGATATAAAATAATATGACAAAATCAATAATTTGAATAGCATAGATATTAACTAAATGGACCTTAGCCCACACCAAAATCGGAGCATCAACAAGTTTCTTTTATTCATGGCTGCAATGGTTCCGGGATAACTCCCCCGGAGGAAAAATCCCTTAGAGGACACCTCCCCCGGAAGAGTTGAATAGAAGTCATGAAAGAGAAAAACAAACAAATAACACATATTAACAAATTCAACCCTTACATGTACAAATTAGAGCAATAAAATCTCTCAGAGAAACGAGAGTCTTTACAGCATCAAAGGGAGCTCTCAATACTCCCACAAAATATACAAATAAAAGACGTACCGGAAGTAGTACTGTAATAGTACATGTAGTGTATCCAAGAGTTTAACCAAGTCTTAACGGATGTGAATATTGATTTTGTACATTTTAGTTAACCGTTTCATATCATTTTGCTGCAGAAACAGGGTCACTTTATTTACTTACTTGCAAAGACATGTTGGTATGATTGTTATCAAAATATTTGACCAGTAAGCAATGGTGTCAAGCAAAAATAATATCTTACTATGAACACTAGCATGTTGGCACTGTATATTTCAGGTATAATGAATTTTTTTTTTCAGAAAAAGAGCTTCAAATACTTTTGTTTAACTTTAAAAACACTGTTTTTCAGGGTACCAGTGTTGGAAATGTAACTGACAAGTGATTTATCAAAATTAAAAACCCCACCTTTTGTCCTTTCCGCTCTAGTAAGCAACGGTTGTGAAGCAAAAATAATATCTTACTATGAACACTAGCATGTTGGCACTGTATACAGGGTGGCCCAGAAAGAATGCTACAACTGCGATCGCTAATTTCTTAAACATCATCTGCAATATGTGATTGGTTTTTTTTTAGCAAGTAGAACATTCTTTTTCCAACAATATGATGCCATGATCAGTGATTTTGAGTCATTCGTTTGGGTCCTGTGGCCATTTTTCCGAGGCAATGTCATTTCCCATATTTGCCAATTTTTCATCAGCGGCAGTCATCCGAACACCAAGATATTCTCGCGTCTCAGCGTGCCATACCAGACAAACTGCGATGACAATGGAGATGCAGCTCACATCGTCTTCCTTATCAAAGCGAGGGCATTCCAGCCCTTTGTTTCGGCATTCCTTTTTCTATGGCACACCGTAACGTGAGAATATTTCAGTGTTTTGATGATCGCTGGAGGTTAAAAAATAGCAAATTTAGGAAATTGCATCGCTTCAGATAAATAGCCCTAAGATCCAAACACCTCAGTCAAAATTAACGATCATGGTATCATTTTGTTGGAAAAAGAATGCTCTAACCCATAGAATAATCACCAATGACATATTTTGAATGACTTTGAAGAAATTAACGATTGCATGTGTAGCATTCTTTTTGGGCCACGCTGTATTTTGGGGAAAAACAATATCTTTTTCAGAAAAAAGGGCTTTAAATCTTGCTTTTAAGTTGACTTAACCATGAAATGCCTGGATTCCATGGTACTGGTTTTGGAAATAACTGACAAGTGATTTGACTAAAACCCGCACCTCTTGTCCTTTCCGCTACCATCGTTCGGGGAGTCGTCCATCTCGTTACCCGACAGTCTTCCGGGGGAAGGCGTCGACGGCGTCGTCGTCCGAGGGGGCATTTCCGCCATCCACTGACTGTGGTGACCCACTATCTGGTGCACTATCCTCGGGCTCTTATCCCCACGCTGGTCCCCACGGTGGTCCCCATGGTGGTTGCCACTACCCGCCCCACCCTTGGGGACACTGGTCAATGACACCAGCTTCTCACTCGGGTGGTGTTCCGCAAACTGGAGGAGGTTGACGGCCTGCTCAGGCACAGGCTGGGCTGACGGTGCGGGTGGGGGTGGGGCCAGGGGCATCGGAAGCAGGGGCGGGGTGGCCACCGCCACGGTTTGGTGATGCTGCTGCTGGGGTGGGACGGGAGGTGAGTGGTGTGGGACATTTGTGTTGGCGACTGCTTGGTGATGGGACGACGCGACTGGCGATGAAATACACGTACGTCTGGGGGGTGGGGATGAATGGACGTGAGGATGTTTTCTGGCTGGTGGAGAGGTGGGGGGCTTGTTTCCTGAAAGTGGAGCCGGAGAGGGACGGGATTCATGTCTGTTGTTGGAATCAGTTTCATCTTTTCCTATAAAGGGAAACAAAAAAGGGAGAAACAATTTACACAAATGTGAAGTAAAGCCTTTATAAAGGTATTGGCTAACATTTACCACAGTCAAAAAAATCTGAGCCGCATGATTCCCCATGCTACCAGTGTGTTTGATGAGGTCTAAAAATGAAGCCCTGAAAAAAATGTATTTCAAAATGATTATTTAGCGCTTTAAAAAAGTGAAAAATCGTAAGTTGACCAGATTCACTTGCCCATTTCCTCCAATAGATTTACTGTGTGTACACCTAGGTTAATAAAACTCGCCCCGAGTTTTATTGTTTATTCATGTATAACTTGCCATTGGCAGTGTAACTTTCCAAACTTTTGTATTCTAGGGTGTTTATTTGTCCATTTGAACACTACTATGTAGCTCAGATATCAAAGTTTGACAATTTTTTAAATTGAAGCTCCACAATGTTAGCCTATCAGTTTAACTTGGCTCATACATGTACATCTCCTTGATACATGTTTGCAGTAGTATAAAATGAAATTTAGAGACAATAATAATACATGTACGATACTGTAAATGATACGCTGAATTCTAGTCTTACTAATAACCACATACATGTATCCCTACCCACTTCTTTCCCCTTTGTAGATTGCACTGGGTTGACTTATTTATTTTTCTGCAGGTCTCTTATATAACCCTAAAAATAGTTGGCATGCAATGTTAACCACCCCCAACTTTGTACCAAGTTTTATCAACCTGTTGAAAACTATGACCTCTGTAAATCACTATGGCCCCAAACATGACCTTGAATACATTTTCCATACAATGCTGATGAGCCCCATTGAGATTCAGGAATTAAAGCCCAAGTTTAGTTTTTGTTTTTGTTTTATTTGTCCCAAAGTCATAACCCTGCAATAATAGGTTCTGAATGTCTTTAGGTTTTTTTAAATTAATTAATGAAAAATCTGGGGGGGGGGGGGTACCCCAAGATTTTCGACTATCTTTTACATTATAGCATCCAAAGGGTTAATAAGGTGTTAAGGTTATATGAGTTATAACCTCATCTGAAAGAGCAGAGTCTGCTCTCATTTTCATTAATTAATTTTTTTAAAAAACTAGAGACATTCAGAATCTACAGTATTATTGCAGGGTTATGACTTTGAGGCATAAAGCTTTACAAATAAAAAAAAATCCCCAAAACTAAACTTGGGCTCTAGACTACTCTTCTGACAGCCATTTACTGTGCATTTCACAAATAATACAACATCGAATATGAGTGCCCAAGTAAAATGCAAAATATTCACTGTCATTCTGATGAAAGTATAATCAATGTCAATAAGATATTACCCTAAGGTAAAGGTTTGCACTGAAATACTTTGTTAAGCAATTGAGATTAAGAGTAAGAACGTAAATCCATGTTTACATATTTTGAACATAAAGGCATATATGATTGAAAGATTTTGAGAATCATATTTGCTTGGCCATATTGTCAAGTCATTTGTAAAGTCATCGCGTTAACTTTATGAACGAAGCTTTATGAAACAGGCCCAGGTTATTCTGAATGTGTCGTTTTACTGACAGGTCTAATATTACTCATGGCATTCTCACAGACACATTCATTCAGCTCATTCGATTTTTTTCCCGTCTCATGGGGTGAGCATCCTTCATCAGCAAACGCCGTTTACATAGGCGTCCACCAGCTACCAGTTATTTGCTTCGAAGCAATACATACACTATAGGGCTATTAATGCGCCTTATATGCACGACAACCAAATGCAACTGAATGAAAGTGGCAGAAACCTGCAACAGTAACACCACGTTGAAGGAGCAATGGATCACGAAGACTTCTAGTGATTTGCCAAAAATGAAATCGACTTCACTCCTAGTAGTGCTGTACTACAGCCATTGCAAAAATTTGTACACCATTTCACAAAATCAACGCTACAGTGTATATGTGTGTATCCAGAATGGCCAAATCATTTGCAGTTAATTCCTGGACATACATGAAGAGATAATTGAAATTGATTGTTGAAAGGGTATTAGCTACAATTTACACAGTTTAAAATCTGAGCCACATAATTCCCCATGCTACCAGTGTCTTTTGAGGAGCGTCAAAATTGAAGCCCTGGAAAAAAATTTGTATTTCAAAATGATATTTAGTGCTTTTAAAAAATGTGAAAATCGTATAGTTAGACAGATTCACTTGCCCATTTCCTCCATTTAGACTTACTGTGTGTACACCGTAGGTTAATAAAACTCGCCCGAGTTTTATTGTTTTATTCATGTATAACTTGCCATGGCAGTGTAACTTACCAAACTTTTGATTCATAGGGTGTTTTATTTTGTCCATTTGAACACTACTATGGTAGCTCAGATATCAAAGGTTTGACAATTTTTTTCATTAAAGCCTCCACAATGTTAGCTATCTTCTCTGTTTAACTTTAACCTTACAAGGACATCATCATTTAAGTTATGTCAGAACTTGATTGCTACTATTATTCCATACACTGCTGGCACCACCATCTCTAATCAGGCTAGCTATTTCCTCATTGCTATGATACCGTTTGCTCTGTGCGTACTGTAAACCCAGTAATTTTCACGGGCATAAAACTTTCGCGAATTTCGTGAGGTAGTCGAGATTCAGCGAAAAATAAATGCACACGCAAAACCTGTGTATACACAATATTTTTTATAATGCCAGTACAAGACCTGTACCAGAGAGGTCCAAATGACTCGCGACGATATAACGCCCGTGGTCACTTACAACGGAGGCGCAATTGCACTTCTACATTGATAAAACCGTGTTTCAGGTATTGAAAACAAATTATTTTCTATAAATTGTTATTGTGATTAATTAATTAATAAACACCAATTCCTTCTTCCTACCAAATTTTGTTATATTTTATTTTTTTCCGGCGATGATTCGTGAAAGTTCATGCACACGAAATGGCCGTCGGCTCATATCCGCGAAGTTTCACGTCACGAAAGTTTAGTGTGTTTCAGTACTTGTAACGACGACATATTACATTACTGGGCGTACATCCGTAACATTCAGGTGGACCCAAACATTACCCCAGCCACAGTCAGTCCCTCCTTCACATACTCACTATTCTTTTCAATTTATTGTGCGACTTCTCGATATGCCAGCTCTGGAGGGGAAAGAAAACTCAGAATAAATGAAAACATGTTCTGTACTATGAGTACAACAGGGTATGTAAAGCCGTAATATTTGTATTTTACTGTATACGCCATATATTTTGGCCGTCCATATATTTTTCGCGATTTTGCTCCAAGACTGGATTTCGCGAGAGATATATTCGCAATTTCATTTGTATTTGCATTCAATTTCTATAGAAATCATAAGTGAACATCTTTTGCGCTGCCTTAAGTCCGCGAAATTCACGAAAATAAAACCACTGCAAAATATTCCAGCAAATACAGTAAACCCTTTCAGTATTAAAGCAAGAACTGGTATCAATCATTCAATGGGCATTTTTGGTGGGCCTGGTTACTGCTAAGCGGTTACTTTGACAGTAAAATTTTTCATTCAGTGTTAGGTGTTTTTGCATTTAGTTCAGTAGAAGGGAATTTATTTGCTGTAATTTTAATTCATGGTTAGGCTGTATGTCATAACCCCTTGAGCAAGCAATAGTAAGGAAAAATTAGAATTAATATTTTATAGTTTACACAGTCCCGTTAATGTAACCACAAGGATATAAAAATAATATGACAAAATTAATAATCAAATAGCATAAAGATATTAACTAAAATGGAACCTTAGCGCAGCCCACACCAAAATCGGAACATCAACAAGTTTCTTTTATTCATGGCTAGCAATGGTTCCGCGGATAAACTCCCCCGCGCAGGAAAAATCCCTTCGAGGACACCTCCCCCGGAAGAGTTGAATGGAGTCGATGAAAGAGAAAAACAAACAAATAACACAACAAACTTCAACCCTCACACTGCTACAAATTAGCGCAATAAAATCTCTCAGAGAAACAAGTAGTCTTTAACAGGCATCAAAGCGGAGCCCTAAATCTCCACAAATAATCAAATAAAGATAGTAGCGTGGTAGATAGAGTACTTAATTAGTACATGTAGGCTATCCAAAAGAATTTAACCAAGTCTTAACGATGTGAATATTGATTTTGTACAATTTAGTGTAACCATTTTACATCATTTTGCTGCCAGAAAACAGCGGGTCACTTTATTTAAACTTATTTGCAAAGACATGTTGGTATGATTGTTATTAAAATATTTTGACCAGTAAGCAATGTGTCAGCGCCAAAAAATAAATCTACCATGAACACTAGCCACGTTTCACAGGTATATTTCCAGGAATAATGATTTTTTTCCAGAAAAAGAGCTTCAAATAACTTTTAACTTTAAAAACACTGTTTTTCAGGCCTACCAGTTTTGGGAAATAACTGACAAGTGATTTATAAAAATTAAACCCGCACCTTTTGGGTCCTTTCTGCCTCTAGTAAGCAATGGTTGTGAAGCAAAAAATAATATCTTACTATGAAAAACTAGCATGTTGCCACTGTATATTTTGGGGGAAAACAATTATCTTTTCAGGAAAAAGCGGCTTTACCTTTAAGATTGTGTCATTCATTTGCACGCTCAAAAAACACCCTAAACGAATGAAAATCAGCTGTGAAGTATAATATAATGTGAAGATTAATATAAATAAACACCTCTCATAGAGACTTTGGGTTAAACATATTGAGTCTTTGGTGAAAGTGCTGGGACGGTTAAACTTCATCCTATTTTCAAATAACTCAGAAGCAATTTCAAAAACATCTGCGAACGTCAAACGTGCACGCTGGTTAAAAATTGTCGATCTAGACCCATTAGCCAAAGGTGTTGCGGAGGTTAGCCGTTTTAACCAATCAGTGCGCCCCGCTGCGTCTTGCCCCCGACGACACACATTACCCCGCAATTCGCCAGTTTGAGCAAAATTGAAACTTCACGAAGACAACAATTCTCGGTTAACATGTCGTTATTAGTTTTTTCTCATAAAACAACAAATTTCATGACGTATCGGATCTCAATCTTTCAACACACCATTTGTAAGTACTAAACTACCGTTTTCGGTAATGATAATGAAGGGAAGTAATGGTCTTGCACATCCCTGACACAATCTTTAAATCTTTGTTTTTAAGTTGAACTTAACCAAAAAAATGCCTGGGGTTCCATGGGTACTGGTTTTGAAATAACTGACACAGTGATTTATGAAAAATTCATTAAGACTAAACCCGCAACTCTTGTCCTTTCGCTACCATCGGTTTGGCGACTCGTCCATCTCGTTTCCCGACAGTCTTCCGGGGGAAGGCCGTTGACGGCGTCGTCGTCGAGGGGCATTTCCGCCATCACTGACTGTGCCGTGACCCACTATCTGGTGCACTATCCTCCGGGCTCTTATCCCCATTTGCTGGTCCCCACGGTGTTGCCCCACGGTGGTTTCCCCATGGTGGTTGCCACTACCCGCCCCACCCTGGGGGACACTGGCCGTCAATGACACCAGCTTCTCACTCGGGTGGTTGTCCGCAAACTGGAGGAATGTTGGACGGCCTGCTCAGGCACAAGCTGGGGCTGACGGTTGCGGTGTGGGGGTGCGGCAGCGTGCATCGGAAGCAGGGGCGGGCCGGTGGCCACCGCCACTGGTTTGGCGATGATGCTCTGCGGTGGGACGGGAGGTGAGTGGCTGTGGGATCATTTGTCGTTCGAGTGACCGCTTGGTGATGGGACGACGCGACTGCGATTGAAATACACGTACTGTGCTGGGGGGTGGGATGAAATGACTGTGAGGAATGTTTTTCTGGCTGGTGGGAGAGGTCGGGGGGTCTGTTTCCTGAAAGTGAGGGTGAGAGGGACGGGATTCATGTTGTTGTTGGAATCAAGTTTTTCATCTTCTATAAAGGAACAAAAAAGGGGCAGAAACAATTTACTGGTAAATAAGAATCTAGAAAGTGACAGTACTTTAAAAATCTATGTATACATCCTGTACTTGTTTAGTTGTTCCTTAGGAAAAAAAATAAATGTCAGTTGCTAAGTAAACTTTCACACCATATCTTTTCCGCACATCCTGCACACACACGCCACAAACCACACACGCGCACGCGCACGCACACGCACAAAAACGCGCACACACACACACACAGCACCCACACACACACACACACACACACACACAACACACATATATAACATTGACATTCACTGGTACCTTCTGGTAACAGTGGTGTACATGTTACTATGTACAACTTCTCTCCCATGACACATACTATGTATGTTTACAGCCAAGTATGATCATGTTTAGGATGTCTGAAATCATTTTTTGATTGATCCACTGACCAGAAAATGGTATCAATCAGCCCGCTTGTTTCCAAATAGCCACGCCTATTTCAGATTTTTGGAAAATTAACCCGCATCGTTAAAATAGCGCGCTATTTGATACACAGTGAATTCAAATTAGCGCGCTAATTTGAACGCTCTTATTCGAGAAAATTTCTCGACTAAAACTCGGGAAATTTTCAAAACTAGCGTTGATAATTTGGGAAATCATGCGCGCTATTTATATGTGAATTCGCTTCAAGAATTAGCGCGATACATCCTATCAAGCCTAGCGTTTTGTGACCCTCGACGGAAATGTGGACCTTGCTTCGCCAGCGCCAGACCTACACGGGGAATTAGAGGAAATCGCTGTTTCTCGTGCTCGGAAATTGCCGAGAACACTTGATATGAGCAGGAAAAATACAGGGAAAATATGTATGATTCCTTCTCTTCAATTCAATGAAATCTTTTACGACTCTTCTCCTCACGCTGTCATCTCTTTTAGCTGGGCTTGCGCTCAACCTGCATATAATTTCGAGACGTTTAACGCCAAAACAAAACAAATTCCGAAGAAAGTCAGCGCAAGTTGTGCCCACCCTATACCGACTGCACGCGCAATCTGACCTTACATGGCTAACTGGCTGCTGGCTGGTCTTGGCCTAAAAAGCTACCAAATTCGGCCAGCAGCCTGCATATCTGCGAAAAATTCGATCACACGCGTGTTATATTTTGAAAGTCGCGCTGTCTGCCGGCATGCTAACTATTGAATTAGCTTGAAAAAATTTCGGCGCTGATGCTGAATAGGAACGAATTACGCGCGCATGTGACGCGAAAAAAAATCTTGAGCTTGGATTTTCGATCAGGCTGATGTGAAAACGCACTAATCAAAAACTTCATCCCAATGTTATGAGAAACATGTAGTTGACACACAAATGTGAAGTAAAAGCCTGAACTGGTCATACATGTCATACCTCCTTAGATACTATAGGTATGCAAAATCAGACATAAAATTTAATTTAAGACAATACATAAATACACATGTACAGATACTGTAAATGATACGCTGACATTCTAATCTTACTTAATAACCACATACATGTACCATGTATCCCCCCACACCATCATACACCACTCTTGTAGATTGCACTGGATCTGACTTATTTATTTTCTGCACGGTCTCTTATATAACCTTAAAAATAGCTTGGCAATGCAATGTTAACCACCCCTAACTTTGCTACCCAAGTATCAACCTGGTTTGAAAACTATGACCTCTGTAACATCACTATGGCCCAATACATGACCGTTGAAACATTTTCATACAATGCTGATGAGCGCCCATTGAGATTCCAGGAATTAAAAGCACCAGATATATAATACTTATTGGTTTTCTTTTTATTTGAAACTCTTTATGTCCAGTACATAACCACTAGACTAATAGAATTGAATGTCTTTGATTTGATTTAAATTAATTAATAGAACTAGAAAAGTTCGACTAGCAAGCGAAAAAGTCAGTGCGTATATGGCTCCGCATAGTGCGCCCCTTGTGGACCAACTATACATAGATAATTCAACAGTTAGCCTCCATAACTAGAAGATTATAGGTTTGACACAAAGTAATTCAATTGACCTTTGACCCTTGACCCTGAACCGTTGACTCCTGACTCTACCAAAATCATTTGTACTTTGAGTATTGAACCTAACCGCCAAATACAAACAACAGTGAAGCACTCAATTTACATGAACTATACATGTACAGCAGAAATAAGCATTTATGGCGACAAAGTTCACTGACCTTTGGACACTTGACCTGACTTTGACCCCTGTTGACTCTACCCAAAATATTTGTCGTTTTGGGTTTTGACCTAACCACCAAATTACAAACAAACAGAGAGAAAACATACATATTACTAGACTATATAGAAGCAGAAATAAATAGAATTATATAGCAGGAAAAGTATCAAATTACTTGCTTGACCAATTAGACCAAATATAGAACAACCACTAATAAGACAACTACCACAATTCGTCTATTATGCGTATTGAATACCAAAATTACCTACAACAGTGAAGACACTCCTACAATAGAAAAGTTATAGGCGAAATGAGAATTTATGGGTAAAGGTCATTGAACCTTTGACCTAATATAGACCCTATGACCTTAGGACCCCTGATGAACTCAATACCAAAATATTTTGTCTTTTGTTTTTTAAAACCTACCACCATAATATATCAACAGTAGTATCCATAACTGAGAAGTTAAATAGCGCAGAAATAGCATTATTGGCAAAGATATCAACATTAGACCTATTGAACCTTTGACCCTTGAGGATTTGCTCCCAAAATCTGAATCAATTTCATCACATTGTAGGTGGCTCTACCCTGTTCCAAGTATACATCAAAATCCCTCCCAAGGCAGCCGAATCCTCAGTAATCATTGTTTCACCACACCAAGTGTGGACGCCACGGCATGTACACGGACCCACGCACAGTACGAACGCAGACAAACCGGAAAATAATTGCCTCCAGCATCCCTCACGGCAAACCAAGGTGGAGGCCCATAAAAATCTCGGGGGAGGCGGGGGAGGGACGGCAGGAGGCGATTTTCGACTATTCTTTACATTATAGCATCCAAAGGGTTAATAATGGTGTTAAGGTTATTATGCAGTTACCTCCTCTACTTAAAGAGCAAGAAGCATCTGTCTCATACTTCATTAATAATTATTACAAAAAAAATAAGACATTCAGGAATCTAACAAGATATTAGGCCAAAAATATATATAATATTGTTGTGTTATTGGCGTAACACCTTCCCGACCCTTTAAAAAAAAACCCCGACCCTGCACTATTTCAAAAAAAAAAAAGTTTTTTACCGAGAGATAGCGCCACTACGGAAGTTTGCGAATTCAAAAACACAACAGCACGCAGCGCGGGTACGGTACGTTACGAGAGCTTCAGTGTACGGCACTGAACTCTAACACTACCGTTAGTGTTAGAGTTCAGTGCGTGATACGGTACGGCAGCAGCCTGGGCGCGGCCAGTGCGGGTTGTCGGGAAAATGAATATGGGCAGGGTTTTCCATTCAAAAATATAAGTTCTCTTTTTATTTTTAGCTTTTAAAACTGATATTAATAAACTTTGGATGCAACAGACCGCTCTCTATCGAATGAGGTTTGTTAAATATAAGTTTTGAATGTAAAATACAGGTAGCCAAAAAAAAAAAAAACAAATCCGCCGCCCGGACCCTATTGCAAAATGTCATTTACGCCCAATACAATTTTTTTTTTTTTGGCCTTTATTGCAGGTTATGACTTTGGAAGGCATACAAAGCTTTGAAATAAAACCTACAAAAATCACCAAACTAAACTGGGCTCTAGACCTACCGTTCTGACAGCCATTTACTGTGCATTCACAAATAAT
>JZLH01S0632244.1:3636-21355 GCA_001188425.1 Eucidaris tribuloides | reverse complement strand
ATCAAGGGCTGAGGCCCGCGAAGATAATTCTAATCTTACTAATGACAGCCACATACATTGAATGTATGCGCTACCCCTTCTTTCCACTTTGTAATTGAACTGGGTATGACTTAATTTATTGTTGCTGCAGGTCTCTTATTACTTAAAATAGTTCTGGCAGCAATGTTAGGGGCCTAAGCTGTGTGTACCAAGTTTTATCACGCCTTGGTTGAAAATCTGGAACCTCTGTAATCAAGTGATGGCCGCAAACATGACTTGAAGTAATTTTCCAGTACAGATGTCTGGATGAGCCCATTGGGAGGATGGTCAGGCGCGGAGGATTAAGGCGCAGAGCGGTGCAGGTTTTGCGTTTTTTTTTTATTTGAAATCTTTATGTCCAAAGTCATAACCCGCAATAATTAGATTGTTGAAGCTGTCTTTATGTTCTGTTTTAAATAATTAATGAACTAGAAATAGTTCGACTGCGCGCGAGTCGACTGTTATGCTCTCGCATAGTGGCGGCCCACGTATGTAAGGGAGACCAACAACCTATTAAGCGGATGTATATCAACAGTTAGCACTCCTAATTAAGTTATGAGGTTTTGACACAAATTCATTGACCTTGACCTTGACCGGTGAGAGTTGACTTCCTGTGACTCTACCGAAAATATACTTGCTTGTTGTTTTGACGGCTAACCGCCAAATTATCATCAACAGTGAGCACTCTTTCTAGAACTTACATGAAGCAGGAAAATAGCATTGTGTTGGGACAAAGTTCACGTGACCTTGAATTGACTTGGACCTTTGAACCCTGTGACCTCTACAAAATATTTGTCTTTTTGGTTTTGAACCCATAACACCAAAATACAACACAGGGAACACTTCTTACTGAATTATAGGCAAATATTGGAATTTTAGGGAAAAGTCATTTGACGGCTTGGTGAACCTTGACCTTGAATTTGATCGCGTGTGACTCTGAACCAACAAATATTTGTTTTTGGTTTTGAATCTAACCAAAAAATTCTCACAGTGAGCACTCTAACTGAAGTTATAGCCGAAAATGAGATTTTGGATAAAGGGTCATGAGTTGACCTTTGACCTTTGAACTTGACCTTTGACCCCTGTGATCTCTACTAAATATTTTGTTTTTTGTTTTTAACCCTAACCACTCAAATTATATCAAGCAGTGAGCTATCGTACTCTGGATTATATTGGCAGAAAATGTGCATTGGTTCGGACAAAGTTATTACTTTGACCTTAAGTGTACCTTGACGGATGTTGTCCAAAATCTAAACAATTTTATCTTGCTCTAGTGGCTACTACACTTGCAGTATATCAGAAATCCCTCCAGCGGGTAACTTCAGTAATCTTGTTCACTAAAGAGAAGTGTGGACGCACGTATGTAGGACCCCGCACGTACGGCCGGACTAACCGGAAAAACATAATGCCTCCAGCTCCCTCACGGGGTGGAGGCTATAAAATCTCGGGGGGGGGGGGGGGGGGGGGAGGGGGGGGGGGGATTTTCGACTATCTTTAGCATTATAGCATCCAAAGGGTTAGATAGGTGTTAAGGTTATATGAGTTATACTCATCTGAAAAGCAGAGTCATGCTCTCATTTCATTAATCTAATTTTACAAAAATAAAGCATTCAGAATCTAAGTATTAGGCAAAAAAAAAAAAATTGTGTATTGGCGTAAACCCGCCGACCCTAAAAAAACCGCTGCACTTTTTCAAAAAAAAAAAAAAAAGTTTTACCGGAGATGATGGCGCACGTACGGTTTTGCGAATACAAAACAACAACTAGCACGCGAGCAGGTCGGTACGTACCGCGAGTTCAGTGTAAGGACTGAACTCTATAACACTACCGTAGTGTTAGAGTCAGTGGTGTACGGTAAGCAGCTAGCCTGGCGGCGGCCGGCCGCGCGGGTGTCGAAAATGCATATGGGGGCAGGGTGGTTTTTTCCATTTCAAAATATTAATTTCTTTTTAAATATTTTTAGGCTTTTAAACGGTGAATATAAAAACTTTTGCTCGCATACAGACCATCTCTGATCGAATGAGGTTTGTTAAATATATAATTTTACATGTAAAGGATAAGGTAGCTAAAAAAAAAAAACAAAAGATGTCCGACCCGCCCGACACTATTTGAAAAGTGTCATTACGACATAAGACATTTTTTTTTTTTGGCTTATATGCAGGGTTATGAACTTTGAGGCATAAAGGCTGAAAATAAAACAAAATCACTCAACTAAACTTGGGCACTAAATACTCTCTGTACAGCCATTTACTGTGCATTTCACAAATAATTAGTCTCAACAAATATTGTATGTATCAACATTTTTTTGGCCCAAATTTGGATCAATTCCAAAACACAGGATCACGTGAAGTACCTGACCAATGCACCAAACACATGTCAGAGTGTTTAGAGATTTGCCCCTGCTGTGCATGAGACCTAACCATTGTGCATGCCTATTTCAAAATTTAAATGAAAGGGTCTTGGGCAATGATGACCCAAGTTTTACTCTCAAATGACATCAAACGATAATTTGAACATATCAGTGTAGGTAAAACAGCATGTGTCATTGCATTCGAAGTACTCTGCTAGCAAATACATTGCACCTGTAATAAATTTACAACATTTTTTCTAGAGTGGAGTTAAAATTATGGTTAAAACAATAAAATTATTGAAAATACTTTTGAGAATGATAGCAAAACGAAATCTCAATCCTTTTTCCATGATTATTTTGTTATGGTGTTTTATCAAATCAACAAAATCAAGAACAATAATCTCAGGCTCCAATTTATAAATTTTAACAAACAAGATAATCACTCAATCATGATATATCCTCCCTTGATGCACACATCAACAACGAGCCTGAATAATTGGTATTATGCCGCAAATCAGCCAGAGGAGGTCATGTGGTCGTCTGACACTGTAATATTTGTAGCCATGGTAACAACCATCAGCTACAGGTGTATCTATTATGAATACAAGGAGACACACCACGACTCAGAAAGTCAGGTGCATCTTCTGGCAAGAGGTGTCGTATCCAATTTTATACTTGCAGGTGAGAGCGGAGTAGACTCCTGTAGTAAGCTCGCGGAGTGAGTGTATGATTTTTACTCGGACCGGACTTTACCTCTTTGCATGACATGTACTTGTTGAGCTCCGCAGGCAGTATATCCGGACTCGTGTTCCGATGGCTGACAGCGAAGTTGGCGGGAGTTATCAGGTGTAGTGAGGCCAAATTTCCTACGATTTCATAGTGGTTGCGTCAAATTTTGAATCTAATTGCTTATACATTTGCAGTAATTTGCTTCGCAGCAATTAAGTGCTTGTAGAATTCTACAAATATAGTTTCTTCGTTTGTGCAGTTGTTATTGTCTGACAATTGTCTATGCCTTGAACTGGCTGCAAAGACATGACTTGAGAAATACATTAGGGCAAGGGCGTAGGCTGGGTGCACTGGTGCACGTGCACCCCCCCCCCCCCTCCTGCAGAGCCCTATGAGTTGACGCCGCCTGGCAATGAAAAAGAAATTTGCACCACTTTTCTGCTTTATAAGCACTGATTTCTAATTTAGTTACACCCCCTAAGATGTCACCTCCGTTCCACTTCCCCAAAGATGTGCAGCTCCTGATGCCCGAAACCGCCTACCCCTGACGGGGATAAGTTCACATACGATATTGGTACTGGAGTTAGATAATACTATCGAATAAGGTTAATAGGATAGATAAATTGGGGAAAAATGGTTTTATTGAATATAAAAAACAGTAAAACTCGCAGCCAAATGGGTGAATTCGTAAAACATTTTTAATTACCATGAAAAACAAACAGGGGATAGATATTGACCTACACGTGTTGAGAATTAAACAAGTAAAATATGCGGTTTGAAATTATCTATAGTGAAACAATATATATTTAAAAACAGGACTTGTTTAATTTGTTTTCGAGTAGATGAATTTGTTTAAGAATATTGAGTACTTAGTTTCACATACATGTTATTCGCTGGCAACAAATAGGACAAACGAACTTATGCCAGAGAATCGTAGAACAAACGACTTCAAACGTGCTATGAGAAAACTCAAACTCTACGGCTCACTCGCTGCTATAGTGGTGACATGGGAATATGATAACTACGCGGAGAGCGAGATTCGACAGGTCAATAAGCGATCCGGACATCGCCGGTGATTACTGTCTCGCTGTGAACCCCTCTTTGGGAAGTGTTTGAGACTGTCTGAGTCCCACTGTTGAATCCAGAATCGGATCCTAAGTTTTTCAGAATTTTTCATACTGGCTCTTTCGAAGTAGGCCTACTTCGAAGTGGAGTAACCTCCCGAAATTCCGGAAAGACTCGCTTCGGAGCCAGTATAAGGGTACAGTAGATGTCTTGAGTAGTGCCACTTTCAGTAAAGTGTAGGAGAGTGAAGCTAAGATTGGTGAGAGAATGGGGGGCTAAGGCTGATTATGAAGTACACAAATATATATGCAGAGAGCCTCAATCATCAGGGCATGCAATCAGCGTTAAAGGGAAGGTCACCTGCCGTTCAAATTGGTTTAATAAGCATCGGAAAAGATGCGAGAAACAGCAAGTTAATGACAGTTCTGTGCGAAAAAGTGCACAAAGATTAACAGAGTTACTGAACTTTGGAGAGTGTTCAATTTTGCGACGTCATATGCAGGCAGCTCCCTAGGTATGTTCATGTCGATAGAATCTCCATAAATGCATTGTTAATGTTCTCGCGGAAATTAAAGTGTGTTGTTTTTCATGTATAAGCCTGTATGAATAGATGTTTCTGATAATAATGACATCGAGGTAATGATCGATTTTCAATTTCTGAGAAGAGATGGCACTGGTGAATTAATTATATCGGGGAGCCTGCTCTCGCATGTGAATCACAAATTTAAATTTAACGTAGAGAAATTCGACTGGGTGGGCGTCCCGGCAGTCGAGTGGGGGTATGTGGCCGTGGGCGGCACGCCGGGCCACTATAGTGACGGGCAGGCTCACAACCGTATATCATATCAAGCAGGTTATTGACATTCCTAATGAAGTTATATTGGTGTTTGGCACAAAGTTCATTGATTTGAACGCTTGTACCTGACTTTGATCCTTTGACTGTACCAAAATAGTTGTGTCTTTTGATTTTTGGAGCTAAGCCGCGCAAGCTTAAGATGTACAGGCGTAGGGGCACTCTTACTTGCGAACCTCTCACCAGCAAAATGACATTTGGGACAGATTTCATTGACCTGGTGACGCTTGAACTTGAATTTGCAGCCTGTGGACTCAGGGCCCGGAAATATTTTACTGGTTTGGCTTCTGGAACTACACACCGAATAAATTCAACCAGTGGGAGCATCCAGTGAAGGTTAATAGGGCAGAGAAATGCGATGTGTTGGGAGATGAAGGTTGGGGCATTGGACCATTGGTGGGACGGCTTGACGGTTGAAGGTTTTAACCCCTGTGGGACTCTATACGCAAAGATATTTGCCGTGTCGTGTTTGAGACCTAACTGGCCGAAATTACAACAAAGTGAGCACGTCCTTACTTCTGCGAATGTAAGCGGGAGAAAAATGACATTTTGCGGACGAGAAATTTATGAACCTTTGTGACCTTGACTTGCGACCTTTGACCCCTGTGATGCGCAAGGGCGAAATATGTTTATGGTTTGGATTTTGAAACGGCGTTAACCAACAAATTACATTAACAGTTGAGGCCTCCTATTACTGAAGTTTATGGCAGAAAATGGCATTTTTGGGACGGAAGTTCATTGACCCTGGTCGTTGACCCTTGACATTGACCTTTGAGGGACCCTGTGACTCTACCAAAATATTTGTCTTTGTTTTTAAGCCTAACAATGCCAAATAACATTAACATGCACTCTACTGAAGTTATAGGCGAAAATGGCATTTTACGGACAAAGTTCATGAGCTTTGACCTGTGACCTTGGACCTTTGGGACCCCCGTGGTGACTCTTAGGCAAAATATTTGTCTTTGGTTGGCGTTAACATAAGCCACAATTAAATTAAAGTGAGCACAGGTGCCTAACGTGAATTAATAGCAGAAAAGGGGCAGTTGTGTAGGGAGCAGAAGTTGGCATTTTGACGCTCCTGACCTTGACCTTGGACCGTGTGACCGCCTGTGACTCTACCGAAAGTATTGTGTGCTTTGTGTTAACCTAACGACCAAATTACATTACAGTTGGAGCACTCCTATACTGAAGGTTATAGTCAGAAAATGGCATTGTAGGAGCAAGAGTTCATTGACTTTTGACTCTTTGAAGCACTCGGGGTGCGAGGGATTTGCCCAGAAATGATCATCAGTTCATGCCTTGGTATGGTCATGGGCCTTGTCTGAAGTTCATTAAAATCCTCCAGCGGTACTTCAGTAATTGTGTTACAAAAAGTGTGGGACGGCACGGAGAGCAACGGCCGCACGGAGACGGACACCGCGAATACATGAATGGCCCATCCGGCTCCTTACGGGGCGTGAGGATAAAGAATTCCATAAGCTCTGTTATAGCTTTACAATGGATTTTCATCAACACTCGGTTGTTGGATGTTCTTCTCATTGTTTGCTTTTGTTAAAACCAAACTTGAATCAAGGAAACTTGCCTTTAAAGGCAAATTTACCAGAGCGATAAGTAAAAAAAATCTGAGCTAATAATCCTCCATGGGCTACTACGGGATAAAATGAAGCCTGAAAAAAAACTTAGTGCTGAATAAAACGACCAGTGTTAGTGCAGGGTTGGCTATTTCCCGGGTAATCAAGTATTTCCGCCCAGGCTGAAAATGGAAATATGGGAATTGCTGGAAGCAGTCAAAATGTATTAGTACCAAGTAAGTACAGGAAATCTTAAAAGCTTGGGAAATGCCGTGGGCAATTATTGAAATTATGTCAGGGATTGTATTTCATGAGGAGTTTCCTAACAGTTTCAACGTATTCCCATTTCCTAAAAAATTATGGGAGGCGGTATTGTCACACTAGTATTTCCACTCTGGCCACCTGATTAGTGCCTTAAAAAAATTGTAAAATCGTATGAGTATAGAAGGCATGGTCAACTTCACGTACCCTGATCAGTAGGCTATTTCAGTTTTCAATAGTTATAGAAATCGGATGCAGCATTTCAAATTTAACAACAGAAGTTCTTGTCAAGAAACCTTTGTTAAAATTTGAATATGCCAAAGAGATTGACTAGTCAGCTACGATGTTATGTAAATCTTGACATTATGTTATCCGATTTTAGCAAATTTGCTTATGAACCATATGTTTTGGACAAGTGCAAATTTCAAGAACGACAATCTGTAATAGGTGTTCATGAGTACTTCCTCTGCTTATTATCCGGAAGTTGTGCATCAATAACAAGATGAGTTTAGGACTATCCATCGCGTAAATGAAGGTGAAAGATCAAATTAGGCAGGAGAGGTCAGCAAAAAAAAAAAGACATGTTTTGAGAGTAAAATTCAGTAATTAGTAAGGTCATTGGGATAAGGCAAGGTTGTTTGACTTGCGATTCCAACGAATTCTTCATTGTTCTAAATTGGTCTTGTTGTTGTGGGTCTGAATTTAAGTTTTTTACTATTCTAAGAATGATCTGAAAGGTGCTGTCAACAGACAAACATTACTACATAACATTTTTCAACTTAAATGTAAACTCAGGTTTGTAACTGCAAGCTGTTGGGACAGTGCTTTTTCTGTTTCAAGAAAGGCCTATTTTGTTTCAAAATCTGAATTTTCCGTTTCAACTGCTGGAAAAGTGGATTCTGTTTTACCATAGCTTGAGCCAATGAAGAGGGCATGAACTGACATTTGGTGTTTGGAGATAATTGAAACTAAATGTATTTTATTCAACACTTAAATCCGTATTCTAGTGTCCTCTTTAAAGCGATTTTGAAACAAAAAGGGAACTTCTAATTAATCTTTTTTTTGTTCTGGCATGTTTAACATATGTACTGAGTCCCCTTAACTATGTTAGATTTGAATCATTGACAAAAAAGTCAGTTTTATGCCCTTTTTGTCATCGGGCAATGGGGGGGGGGGGGCAGATAGAGCTTTGTAAACCAGTACGTGTACATGAATAAATTACATCATTGTACATAAAATTGACTAAGAAATATTTCCGACTGTTTGTGCTTTTTGTCACACTTTTCTAAATGTTGTTCTGAATAATCATGGCGTTTGTGTTTTTTTTGCTTTCAAAAAGTGAACATTTTGAGAAAATAGGATTTTCCATGATTTTCCATTTGAACTCGATTGTGTCGTGGTTTCAAGTGATTTCCGGAAATTTCCATCCATTTCTGCTGTTGTGGAAAATGACTTCATTAAACTATAATACGATAGATTTGTCCTGTTTGATTTGTAATAAATTAATGTTGTACAGTATTCAGCAAGATCAGAATTAACAATGTATGGAAATATAAAATAAATTGATCTTATTGTCCGTGTTTGGGTCCGAGACAGTTTCAGGCCGAGACGAGACGAGACTGAGACAATTATGTTCGAGGAGCCGGAGACGAGACAGATGAACACTTGTTTTCAGAATCGACAAGCGGGCGGGAGTGCGGTGGCCGTGGGTGCGGGGGCGCGGGCTGGGAAGGCGCGGCGGGGGGGTGGCGGTCGTGCCACTGACGGCGTAGGCGCCCTGCGCACAGGCTAGAAAGTCGGGCGGGAAGGGGGGACCGGAGAGCTGAACCGAGACAATTAGATTCGGACGGGAGACGAGACCCAACCACCCCCCGGCGCCCGGACACTAACCCGAGACAGTAAACAGACAGGTACTAGTTAGTCTCTTATGCATGTACACACTTTTCTTGCATATTCCACTTACTGATTGTCAATTATAGACTATTACAAAGTTTTAAGTTCATTCGCTCATTGTATCATATCATCATCAACATCATTATATGTCATCTGATCATCATCATTTCGTAATCATGGAAGATGTAGAGCGGACTTGGGGGGGGATGTGCCTGCGGGACCATTGCTGATGTGAATGGGTATTTGTCTCAAGTAAGTAGGTAGTCGGGGTGGGAAGGCTGATAAAGGCTACGACCGGAAGTTTTCCACGTTGCGGATTTTTCCAAGGAAATCACGGAACAGGGGTATTTAGGCTATAACGGCGGAAAACAAGCATTTTTTGGAGCGAAAACTGAAAAAATCAATGCCCAAAATTGCCACCGGAGCATGAAATTTAATTTATTATGCGAATAAAACTAAACTTATTTATTAAAAAGATGCTTGGATAAGCAAATAAGATCAGGTCCCCAAACGTGCAGAATCAGAATACGCCAAGGGCCTAGTAGCGCTTAATTGAGTTATTTGTGATTTTTACCAACACAAATTCTGAGTCGGAAATTGCTAAATAAACATGGAGTAAACGAAATTTGGGACATTTGTTACAGTGAAAGAGTTGTGCGTTATTGGAAAGGTACATGACGGGGGAGTTGTGATTGGGTTGAGTACTCATGCATTAGGTCTGCGAGACTGTGCAGGAAGACGGGGGGGGGGGGGGGGGTTGTTATCCAGTATCTGCATTGTAAAGGGAGGGGTTAGCGACCTGGGGGAGTGTTATCCGTACTGGCAATTGTAAAGGGAGAGGGTTAGTGACTGCATCCACATTGTAAAATAAGTGGGTAATTGGGAACTGTACCGCTAACGTCCCTCAAGACCCCCCCCCCAATAAACACACAGTGGCGTATTCTAGGGCGGGGGGAAGGTGGGCCGTGCCCGGCGCACTTTAGGGGGGCAGAAAGGTCAAAGTTGAAGAAGAAACAAGGGCAAAATGAAGAAAAAAGGGAAGAAACTGGTAGAAAAGGGGGAGGAAAAAAGACATTGAAATATTAATTTCACGAATAACTCTTGAAGCCACCGGTCAAAAAAAACTTCCCCCCCCCCTGTTTCAATTGTTGGAAGGGGTGCAATTTCAGCATTTGCCCCGGGCGTTGCATTTCCTAGATACGCCACTGCACACACACACAGCTGACAGACACAGACACACACTCAAGATGTTTTGCACAATTAACAAAATTAATTTTGTGGCGGAAGTGACCTTATATTTTTGTATTTTCTACTTCTTCTTCTTTGATACGGAGCTCGTAAATAAACAAACCCCGCAAAAAGGGTTGTTTTTCACGGCCGGGCGTTGCGTGTGCCATGTGCATACTATGAAAAGGGTATCAAAATCATGAAAATGGGTATACTTTTAACAGAGGGTTTTCTTTAAAAGGGTATCTTTTCAGACTTGAATACTTGTTTAGGGTATTCAACAGGTTTACTTTACAAGGGCATCTTTTCAGACTTGAATACTTGTTTAGAGTATTTCAGATCAACAGATCTTGTTTAGGGTCCATTTTGAAAGTCCGTACACGCGCATGGTGTACACCTTGTAGTGACAGTTTGCTTCTTTAAGTTTAGTACATTACCTTTGTTCACTAAAAGTGACAAATCTACAGACTGTATTTCAATGTATCCAATTCTTAATCTCTAATCTTTGTACTCCAATCCCGAGTTTAAATCATTGAATAATGTGCATTTTATGCTGTACGCCGGGCAGAAAGAAGTGAGAATCTGAGAGTGACTTGTCAAAATTGAGCTGTTTCACAGTGTCTCGTCGATGTCTCGGCCTACGAGACCGAGACATTTCCGTCGAGACCGAGACCGGGACGAGACAATTAGCGTCCGAGACTGAGACGAGACACGAGACACACAAACACTGTCTCGAGACATGTCTCCAGACCGAGACACGTCTCGAGACACCCAACACTGCTTATTTCTTTATTGATCTTTTTGGACACTTCACAAGACTTCATGTTTCATTGCATCCCCATTTTCTTGCACGAGCGTGTCACTTCTCTTGACATGACGCTATCAAAGCCACTGAAAATGAATTTCTCATGCTTTTAGTGTACGTACAATACGCTAGTCCAGGCCAAATTGTACAATTTGCAAATATTTGTGATGGAAATGTGATGCTACTCAAGCTTGATAATTGCTGTCGGTGAAATTAAATAAAATTGGGTGGTGCTGTTGCTGGGTATCAATGACGTAAATCTAGGAAAGACTGTGATACTGTGGAAAAAAGTTGGTCTGGCTTTGTGAGAGCGATAACACATGTATTCATTCATGTAATTGTAAGACAGTACAAATTCTTCAGACATTGAGCACATTATAAAGACTCATCAGACAATTTATGTAAGTAGGCCTACTGTACATGTATGCATAATTGAGTCTTTGAGCAATATGTATGCTCATTCAAAAAAGCCATAATGTATTATATCAATGATACAGCTGAGCTTGATATAACCGTGCAGCCATACTGACTCAACATTAGCACTTGCTTGCTTGCCCAGGCCAAGTAAACATCTGATGTATAGATGAGGAAACAAGTCCAAAAATGTTACCAGAAGTGAACAAATTATTTATGAGTGAAATACTGTAAATTTGTCTGTTCAACTTAAACCCGTTGGAGACGATTTGTTTTCGCTTAAACACGCATTTCCCATAGACCTCGTGACGATATATCTCGTCACTCGTCTTCAATGGGTTAAAAATATATTTTATCATTATTGTGTTCACTGTACTTCACTAACTGTGTTTGGCTTGGAAGCTTGAGTGTAAAACATCAACTGTGTGTTGTCTGTTACATGTTTGTTGATGTGTCATTGATGAGCAGGCTTGTGTGGAATTGTGGTAAAATTGTATTCTCTTGAAATTGATATTCATACCATTCTCTTAAAGGCATTGTATAACAGTGATTCCAGTTTTAAAACTCTGAGCTACATGTACATGATTCCCCATGCTACTAGTGTCTTTGATACGGTCTAAAAATGAAGCCCTGAAAAAATTGCAGTGAAAAACAATCATTAAGTGCTTTACAAAAGTGAAAATCATTGAGAGACCATTCCAGCTTTTCTCCATAGACTGCTGTGTTGCAGAATTTCCTATCGGCTGATATAAAATTAATGTGCCAATTTGTATCTGCACATATTGTACTAGTGACCGCATAACTATCCAAACTTTTGTGTTCTAGGGTGTTTATTTGTCCATTCAAACACTGTCAGATATGTCAGATAGCAAAGTTTGATAATTTTTTTAACGGGTCTTCCACAGTGTTATATAGTGTCTTTAATCCCCCAAATGAAATTATCTTCCACTGCCATTAAAAAAAAAACCCTTAGTGATTAAAATTATTGAATATATTTGTAATTATATTTTGAGGCAAGTACATTTTTCTATTGGGCAAGTAAAAATCTGGAAGTTAATGTGGAGCCCTGGTTTATGCACAATACATGTATAAATATTAAATAATGTATGTGTACATGTAAGCCGACACAACTACATTAGTGAAGACTCTTGGAATTATAAGCTTGAATGAAAATGCAGTTCACACAAAATGTGAACTGGTGACTCGCTACTTGACATTATTTTGATTGACATGTTGTATAACACTGACAGTGCATTGACACATCATGCAAATTGGAGACCTGTTATCATGCCAACGGTGGGTGCATTGGTGGCCAAATGGTGGGGGAGGGGGTATGAAGCTGCTACACCACCAAAGCCCCACCCCATTCCTGTTGCCCCCATCCCCCAAAAATCAATGGACACCTCATTCCATCCCTTGATGTTTTATCCCCCCCCCAACCACCGAAAAGTTGGGGGGGGGGGGGGGGGGAGGATTGGCTTTTCAACTCAAAATGCTTCACACACAGTGATGTTGGCCTGGCCTCCCACTCCACCCACTTCTGGAAATCCTGGATCCGTCACTGCATGCAATAATTAGTTCACTGACATCCAACTAGATACATGACACCTACATCCTACTTTCTGTTTCATATGGCTAAAATGAAATACTTCCAATTATGATCAGTTTGACAATCAGCCACACAAAAAGTTGAATACAATTTGATACAAATAAAGAAATAATCAAGACACTCATGGTCTGTTTGTGTGTGTGTGTGTGTGTGTGTGTGTGTGTGTGTGTGTGTGTGTGTGTGTGTTTGGGGGAGGGGTGGTAACAAATTTGATGTGTACTTCACTTGTACAGCCACTAGTTTTCAAGTAACCGCACCTTGAAAGTTGAAAACAAACTTGGTCAAAACTTGGTTTAGAATTGTTATTACATGTATATGTCTGGTTTGGTTCTGAATTAAAGATGATCTGGAGGGCTTTTTTAGACGTGGAGCTTAGGCACATTGTGCTGAAAGATTTTTTTTTTAAAATTAAATTTAGGAATACGTGATTGTGATGCATATTTTCACGTAATGATTATGATGATGATGTACTTGTATGGACCAAAAGGCATCCACTGAAGTCAACATGCATTTGGGTTGCAGACTTGCAGGGGCCTTTAATTTTAGACACTAAAAAAAAAAAATTCACATGACATTTGAAAATGAAATACTGCTGGTATGGTTGTGGTTTGGTTTCAGATAGTATTTTGTTTGTTCAACATGCCTTAATTTATTACAGCAATGTACTATCTGGGACAGTACAGGGTTTGTTTTGTTTTTATTTTACTTGTATTTTACTTGTCAGCTAGTTGGAATTTAGAACCACTGAACCAGAGCTGACGAAACAGAAGGGTCGATCAGTACAGTGGTACCAACTTAAGGCGTGGCGTCAATATCCCATACGCGTTACGTCGCGTGAACTCCCATTGAAATAAATTGGGGTGTTCATCGGCGTAACGAAAGCTTAGGTCGCGATACCGTTATATTCCAGCCGGAGGCTCATTTGCATAATCCTTGTGCGTCGAGGCGCAGTGCCGGAGGTCACGTGACTCAAGTTCTAACTATTATCTGAACTCTAAACGCTAGCGGCGCTATACACGATGCGTCAAGAGCGGGTTTATAAACCCGCTCTGCGATGGTTGCTAGCTATCAGCGCAGCGCATGCATGCACTGTACTATAGTAGCGCCGGCCGGCGGCGGCGCGGGGCTTATTCCACATTCACACACACTGCATCAGCTAAGCTGGTGCCCCATGTAGCGAGGCTTAAATATGCCGTCAAAATGCACCGCATTGGCAGAAATGGCACCGATATATTTAAACATGACAATCAAGTCACATTCAATACGCGGTCTGTGCGGGAAGCGCTACAGCGTGAGGTTCGCAAGATGCCGTTCATGGCAGCAGGGCAGCAAGGCCGCGGCTAGCAGCTGACTCGATTCACCGGGACTAGCCGGCTGAGTCGGGGGTTAGTGACCGACGGCCGACCCGATGCCACAGGGCTGCTGAGTGTTGCGGGTCGGTGGCTGGTGCACGCACTAACCTTGTGTGGGTCACAGTGGGTGTATACGCTGGAAACTCTTGGTCTGTGCATGGAGGAAGCCTCCGTGTTGTGTGTGTGTGTGTGTGTGTGTGTGTGTAATGTAATGCATGTGGATGTATGAATGTGTGTGTCGGGCATGTGGTCCATAAGTTTGTATGGGTGTGTGTCTGCATGTGCGCATGGAGGTAGAAAAGAGCTCCGTGGTGTGTCCTGAGGTCAAGTTTTGAGATGGAAATGAAAGACAGCATTCTACCGATTTTTTTAACACAAGGATAGGCCTATTGTCCATTTTATGTATTTGAATTGAATTTATTAACAGACTGCATGCAATGAAGGGGACCTATATTGAATTTAAATATATATATATATATATATTAGGCCCTATAGGTAATAAAGAAGAAGAAGAAGAAGAAGAAGAAGAAAAAGAAAGAAAAGGAGAAGAAAAGGAGAAGCGAAGAAGAAGAAAAGGAGAACAAGAGGAGAAGAAGAAAAGAAAAAGAAAAAGAAAAAAGAAAGGGAGAACAAGAGAAGAAGAAAGGAGAAGAGAAGAAGAAGAAAAAGGAAAAGAAGAAGATGATTGATTAATTAGGGTTATTACAGGACATGGAAATTATAAAAAGTATGAACAAATCACTAAGCATTTTAGTACTTGAAATTGTAAATAAAGACACGCAAATAAACATTTTCATTGAAATTGTAAATAGAATTTTAAAATAAACATTTAACACTAAACTAGTTGAATAATTTATGAGCTAGAAAATGACGGAATATGTGTATGTCCTGGGTGCATGTGTAATGCCCTTGAATGCTTGGAAAGTGTGAAGGTAGGGCTACATGTCGCCTCTGCAAATTTGCTTGCCTCCACCAACCGGAACTGTTTCTCAGCTTCGTAATGTATCTGCGTGACAGTGACAGCTGAATCCGGGAGACGAAAACGGTAGTGTATGCGATCAAGTTCCAATCCTGTAATCTAATCCCAATATAACAATAATTCTGAATGCTTTTATATATGATGATAGTGTTTTGTAACCTGTAAATGCCATCGTAAATCCCTGCATTGCCGTTTTGGACCTGGTTCCTCTCCATTTTTTTTTTATCCATTACTGTCTAATTGTATTGTAGTGTAAACTTATTACTCGAAATTGCGTGTTGTAGCATGTATATTGTTATTTTGTCCATCTAACACATATCTTATATTTCCTTTCTGTTAATTGTTGAAATAAAACTTACTTTAATAACGCTATTATACCAGGATCATAGGCCTCTGATAAAAAATAAAAATTGGCTTACAATCTTCTCAAGTTTTAATTTTCATTTCTACAAAGGATTCCGCTTAAAAGTATAGTTTCCACTTAATCGACTTGAATGAAGTTACATCTTGTTTTCTTACCAAGAACTTCTGGCTATTAATAATAAAAAAGATACGTCCTCTAGTTCAACATGCGCTGCTTTTATGACTTTATTTACAGCTGCAAAACACAGTCAAGTGGTTCAAAATAGCTCTCTCACCCCGCCCCCCAAAAAAAAAAATCGGGCCAGAGGGAACACCCCTCCTCTCAACCCCCCCCAACCGCCGCTTCCGCGGCGCGGCTCTTGGACGATGCTTCCCATGCCCCACCCTTTCTTTTTGCAAAGTTAAGACCCGCCTGTTAGTTCCTTACTTAGCGCCTACCGTTCTTGCAGCCATTGTGAACGCGGAATGCCGCGTCCCCGCCCCCCCGCCCCCGCTTTCCCCGAAATCGCTAATGGTTAGCTTGGCAATCCAGGATAACAAAAACAATATATCCCGGCAATTAACATTCTAGTGCCAGTCATAATAACACCCTGTTCCATCACACTTCGGCCGCCGCCATGGCCAGACCTAAGAATCTCAGCCAATAACCCGCACGCTCACACTGGTCACTGCCTGGCAAAGCAGGGGTGCCAAGTTAGGCCATTTTCCGCCAAAAACACCGAATTGCCTTGTTAGATTGTTTGCCGGAAAGACTTCAAAGTGCCGGCCAAACGGCTTTTCCGTTTTTGCTTTTTCCACGACCCATAAAAATCAGAAAAACCTGATTTTCCGGATTTCAGTTCCCAAATAGTGCCACAAGAACGAAAAGTAGCGGTGGCATGTATTCCAGTGAAAATATCTGGCTCCGCGATAAACCCATGGCACTCCAAATTTTCGGCTGCAGCAGAATTCAAGAGGTGTTATAAATGATACAACGGTATCTAACTCAAATCTATGCACGGGCCGAAAAAGCATCAATTCCGATTTGGCCTTTTCATTGAATTTGGCGGTAAATTTGCTCCAATTCAGCCGTTTAGATCAAAAAACCTGACAACTCCTGTGCAAAAGCTAGCGCTAGCATTCAATCCGGTACTGTAACCTGTTATTCACGTATAATATGGAGACCACCAGGTGTAACACTCCCGGTACCACGGCCGTGCGTGTATTAGTTTGATTATATAAAGCCACACCATGCAACTCGTCACGTAAATACATGTGTGTTAACTTATGCTTTGAAATGCAACGTTAGTGAACGTGGATTGCTTAAACGATTGTCCTATCCAATTCGGTGATATGGCTGATTGCACGCTGCACGGCACTCAGCAACAATCCCACGCATACATGCCTGCAGTACGGACCAGCTCGCACTGGAAGTGATGCATTCTGTCCCAGATATCTCTGTAATGGACCATGCGTTAAACCACGCTTCTGACTTATTGAATCAACTTGACTTATTTTAAGGTTGTGAATTTTCCTAAACTGGTTGTCTATTTCCGCCAAATCTCTCCTTTTTGGGGGGTGGGACCACCGCGGCAGCGCATACCAGTATTCTGTAACCGCGTAGTCCTAACTACGTTATACAATGACAAAGGCAAGCTGATCCAGTAGAGAAAAACATTGCTGTGTGAAATGGCAAGCAGTAAATGCAGTTGGCATGTGCGTGCATACGGACAGAATCAAACTGAACACTGTGTGTGGGTGCAGGGCGGTGACTCATTGACGGGGGGGGGGGGGGCCGAAAGCTCCATCTTCCGACGCATCTGTAAACCCGGCAATGGATAGCCGCACTAGGAGATTATGAAACTGACCACACCTCGCCAGAACAAATACCATGAAAATTAACATAAAACAATTATGCACCTGAAACCAGACTAAAGTACGCTTTAAAATTGCAAAATAACAGAACTTGCCTTGTTTCACATGCCGCCGAATATGTCGCCTTTGTCACAATGTAATCCGATTCCACAAATAAATTTGTCGACATGTCAATTTTTTGGCCCCGGTTCTTGCCTCCCAAATAAATAAGCCTTTTACTGTTATTTTGTTAAAGCCGATGATGAATCGATCATATAGGGTGACAATGAAATGATGTGATAAATCACACATAAATACGATGACAATGGATGATGAATGTTGAATATAGTAATGACAATGATAATGAATGGTATGATGCGGAAGGATATGGTAAGGAT
>JZLH01S0632231.1:17181-28739 GCA_001188425.1 Eucidaris tribuloides | reverse complement strand
TGCGCCTTATTTCAGCATCAATGTGTGGAAAAGGGTTCGAAATGATGTAGATTCTGGTAGGTTATTCAAACCATCGGGAAAAAAAACGGCGAAATCCGGTCACGAAACGGGTGGTTGTCGCCGTGAAAAACGGCCTCCGCGCAGTCCTAGATATGACTAAATTGATTTTCGAATTAATGACTTCTTAGACGATGTTATATAATTAAGCTAACAAACATGGATGCGAAGTATCGAAACTGCATTTCAGGAATAGGATTTTTTTTAAGATTTGACGAGCGCATCGCGTCCGTCATTTACCGCGCGGTGTGCGCCGCACATGGATATGTCAAATTGCCATAGCGCTATCTTGACATGTCCAAATTTGTCATGTTAATTTTGGCTTTTATCATGATATACAGAAAATCTGTTTTTTAACTGAATGACTCATAGATGGACGTCACGGGGGGTGACTCGGGGTTCACATGACAAATGTCTTTTAGAACTTTATGGCATGACACTCATCGTGAAAATTCAACAATCTCATGGACATGCCGAGTCGGACTGACATATTAACGTACATTTTATTTCTTAATGACAATCGTAGATGACCGGTCATCGAAATTAAAATACAAATATGAGCGCTCGGGGATAGACTCATATCCTGGGCCAGCATAGTGCCTATCAGGAATGTAAAGCAAAAACTGAAATTGATGGTTATGTTGAGATTCTCGGGCTGATTTTAAAGGATTCACGTTGAATCTGATTGCCGCGGCGCGCGGTGTGCTTTCTTGTAAGCGTTTGGTGTCGGGCGTGTACGCCTGTACTTCATCCCAATTGGTTTGAAAAGTTCGAAAATGATTGGAGAATTCAGTCAGGTATTCAAAACCATCGAAAAAACGGCGGAAAATTCGATCACGAAGAGGGGGTGGGGCGCGTGCGGGCGAAAAGCGGCCGGCGGTGACGCGCGGCACCAAAAATGCCACCAAAGTGTCCTGAACGTTATTCATTACAAATTATAGGTCGATTTGGGGAGCATTTTTAAGATTTGCGCGCCGTTACCTGGTCCGGTTCGTGGCCGCGGGAGCCGGCCGCTGCGCACGTGGCTTTGTCCAGAGGATTGCGCTTGACCCAGACCTTGACATGTGCCAATTTGGGATTACTAATTGTGACTTTTTCGATCATGAGTTATGACATAATAGATTTGCACAATGACGTCATGAATCTTTTTTGGAACGGGGTTTCGACGGAATGACTGATCACAAAATGACATTTCATTGTCGAGACATTTCATGACCATGTATCATGGAGTGTGCTACATACAGGACATGTCGATCTTGGTAGATATTTTGGACCAAGAAAGTGGGCGGGGGGGTGGGGGGTCAGAAGAAGGAGATGAAGAAGAAGAAGAAGAGAAGATTTGACAAATCAATGGTGATCCGCAACTTACGGACGTTGCTGGGCATCACAAAAACTAAAGACATTCAGAATCTATTAATTGCCGCAGTTGATGATTGGCCATACAAAGTTTCAAATAACAAAAAAATCCGCCAAAACTAAACTGGGCGATTATAAAGGTAAATGACATGATTGGGGTAGTCCTCACTTGGGCTGGAATACCCAGAATCAATAACTATGCAAGGATTCTCCTGCTAAAATCTTGTAGTAACGTTGACTCATTCTATTGGTCAATGTCAATATCACTCGTAGCACGGAAGTACTGCTGTGTGGCCTCATGTGGGGCTTATTTTTATCGGTCCCCGGAAAAAATAAGATACTCCGATATGTTGTATGCTTATTCTCCTGTAGAGTAAACAAATTACGACAAATCCTCCAGGTGGAGATCCACTACCTGACGTAGTTGTATATGGGGTATAATATTTCAACTCATTTGTTTCTTCAGCGCCATTTCAAAAGTGGTTTCTCAATCATGTCACTAACCTTTAATGAGCAGATTACTTTGATTTTTTGGTGTTATTGTTCCTGGAATGAGATTTTTCCATTCCTGCCATCACCCTTTTTCACATTTTCATTACAAACTCTTTCCAATATTTTCTGCCATTGGTCACAGACTGCTTCCAATCATGGCTGCAGCCGGGCTGGCCAGCAGACCTGGCCATACTTCACGTTTGATCGCCATTTGTCTGACGACCTGTTCCGGCGGATGCTAGTTCCATTATGTCTCAATCTGTGCAACTGTTTGAGGATGCTACGTAATTCTTCGTTTTGCTTTAAACCATTGTGTATATCATTTTGCACGTCAAAAACACCGCTAAATGAATGAAATCACTGGAAATTACATATCCAATGTGAAAATTAATATAAAGAAACACCTCTCATAGAGACTTGGCGCGGAAATATTATGTTTTGTGAAATTATGTGCGGTGTAAACTTTTCAAATTACCTCATAAGCCATTCAAAAGAAATCCGACGAGTCAGAACGTGCACATGGCGTTCCCAAAAGTAGTCGATGAGCCTATTAGCCAAAGATTATGCGGAGGTTAGCCGCTTTAACAAATCAGTGCGCTTCCGCTGGTCTTGCGCAGTACACATAACCGCATGTTGCAAGCGTTGAGCAAATTTGAGAAGAACAACATTTGGGTAACATGTCGGTTATTGATTATTTCTGCATAAAACAACAGAAATCATTGACGTATGGATCTCAACTTTCAACACACCATTTGAAGTACCTAACCTACCATGTTGTCTTGAGATGAAGGAAGTAAATGACTTCCAGATCCGGACACAATCTTTTTAACCCTGTACACATCACACTTCTTTCGAACAGTGCAACAGTTTTACATGTTTTAGTGTGTAGTGTCAAGCTTATAGATCGTATTTACATGTGCGATGTGGAGAACATTAGAAAAAAAGTATATACTCTTTCCACCAAATGAAAGTTTATTTGTTATGTTGAAGCTTTCAGAAGTTACAGAAATCTTGTGAAAGTTCTTTGATCTAGGGATCCTTGATAATCGGTGCACTCTAAAAAACATAAAATTTTTCCCTCCATTTCACAAAATCTGTATTAAATTTTGATTCGGTGTGGGAGGAAAATATCCTATGTTACAGCCTGACGAATGTGAATAGAGTGATTCAGAGATGAGTATTGCTTGTTTTCCAAACTGTCTTTTATATTTGCTGATTAGAGAGTCTTTCAAAAGGTGTCACAGTATAGCGGAAGGCGTGCGATAGACTGAGGATCCTGAGTAGAGCTTTGATTATTAAAGATGGCCGTATAAGATTTACAAATCGTCCATGCATTTGAGTTTATCAGATTCTTTTTGGTAACAGTCTGTCGGGCCCTCGGTCTATCAGACCCTTTCTGGTAATTGACTGTTGAGCCCTTTTATAAAACTCGGCCATGCTGGAGCCGTTTTGAGTGAATTGGTCTATTGAGCCCTTAGCCGATTAAGTTAGGAAATCAGTCAATCAACAGGCCGGGGTCGATAGGGGGTTGCGCCCCTTCCCCAGGCCCCCTGCCCCCCTCAAAGCGCTTAAACTTGTCTTGCAATGGACTTTTCTGTGTATAATATATTCTCTTTCAGATATAACACTTTATTCAAACTAAGCATTACAGAGGGGGTATGATTACTCTTGGCTCAATCTGCAGGGGTATTTGTGGGCGAAACCTCCACTTACCGGCAGCTCCTTGGGTCCGAGTGGAAGGAGCACAAGCTTCGAAAACTGCTTCCCGTCCCGTAGTACCGAGCTGTAGGACATGTGTTGGACTCGACACTCAGATGAGTATGAAGATGTCCGAGAGAATGACCGTGCACAGAGTAAGTCATGTGCACCAAACCCAAAAGCATGAGTCAATTACAAAAGTTGATGCACCAGATAGAGTGGTTTAAAAGATTGGTGTCATGATTTCACACCCAAAATAGGCTCAATCAGGAAAGGGGTAAGATCATTCTGAATGTAACCATTTCACGTGGCTTATGTTCTAAATTTGAAACGCTCTCAACAAGACCGTGGTGTTAAGGCGAGGGCATTCGCTCTTTTTGCATCCTAAAATTAGACAGTTGTTACAAATGACATTTAGTACGAGAATGCCGATTTGAGCTTTAGCGAAAAGTGGTAGTGGATCTTGAACTTCGATTTTAGGTGGAATTATATGGACTGTTTAGACTCAGATTTGAATTTTTTTGCTAGGTCCGATAAAAAAAATTCCTCGCAGTAACGTACACGCTAACGGCTATTGTTTTCCTTTTGCTTTTTCAATCTCTAGGCAGTCACTGCACCCCAAACTTCACAGACATGCCGTCCATCAATAGCCTAAGGCGCAGTGTTATCTTTTCTGGTTGGCGGGTTTTGAAATGAGAGTCAGTGCTGTGTAAAGTCAGTTTAGTGAGGGTAATAAGCCGATAAAAACTTGATTTTGAATAAACTCAGTTTTATGAACACGCGACGGGGGGCGGGGGTGAAAAGAAGAAGAACGAGCCGTGTGACGAGTCACGCCTGAGAACCAACGTCAATCGACGCACCCATTCCACCTGTGTTGCCAACATTTCTCAATAGTTCTGCCTAATATTGTGTCAGCCGTATTTGCACTGTGTGTGTCCCCTTCCTTGAGCTGGCTGCGTGGCCATGTCCCTGTTTCCCCTGTCACTAGACTACACCGCATGCCGAACAAGAGACAAACGCCTAGAAACAAGGCTGGTATTAATGAAGTGTAGGGGTTATTATTAGGTGCGAACAAGGTTCAGGAGAAAAAGCTTATGCTCCTCAGATATACTTAATCAACATGCAGTTCGGTGCGGATTTACTGATACCATGACGGGAGGGATTTGAACTTTAATTCAAAAGACTGTTTGCGCACGTTTATGGCTGTGTCACTGTCAAGAGATGTGTTCATTGCGCCGTGTAGATACTGTTAAGTGAGTGACGGTATGTCGAATGGATAGGCTAGTACATATGTGGATGCTGATCATTTAAAATTGTCAAACTCATTTGATATCTGAACACATCGAGTAGGTTCATGTGGAACAAATAGAACACCCTGGAGATAAAAAACATGTGGGAAAAGTTACACGTGCCAATGGCAGTTATGCATAATAAACGTGTGAGAGAACTGATGCGGGTGTGGGCGAGTTTAATAGCTGTGTAACACAGTAAGTTATGGGAAAAGATGGGCAGGTGAATCCAATCAACTTACGATTTTCACTTTTTGTAGAGGCACTAATACATCATTTTGAATACAATTTTTCGAGCTGTCATTTTTAGACCTTATCAGGAGCAATGGTGTAGCATGGGAATCATGTTAGCTAGATTCTTATTTAACTGTGCTAATGTTAGCCATATTTTTAACTCAGATTTAAATTAGCGCTGCAATTACATTGGCCCATAAGGCAATTTTTATTTGTTACAATGATTAAGTGGATATTAATTTAAGCATGTGAGGGTCACCAAGTAGTGCACCACACAGTTCATACAATATCCTAGCGGTGATTTCTCTGGCATGTTAACCTAAAAACGGCTGGGGGTGGGGGCAATCCGCGCGCCCCCCCCCGCCCCCGAGTTTCAGGCTCAATATGCTTGCGACGCAGAGGCATTGCACACGGGCGATTTCTGGACTTTATTCTCTCGAATGTCGTTGCAGTCTTTTGAGGACCAAATTTCGACGCGGGGGTGCCTCGCTCCGGTACCGGCGGGTTCCATAGTGATATTAACATTTTTGACTCGCATGTCACCCCAAAAATCGTCAAAAACATGTATTTGTGGTCAATTTCAATACAAAGTGTGGTTTCAGCCAAATTCTAAATTATGATTATTTTTGCTTTTAGATTGGTTGAGAACTTATTGAAGTTGGTGTGCTTTATGTCGCAAGGGTGGGGGCGGGGAGGCTTGAACCTTAGAATGGGGTGTCCGACGGACAAATTTATGCGAAAAACTATAGAAAACGAAGTGTTTTTAAGTAAATCGAAATGATGTGCAAATTTAGGAACGAAGATTTCTTTCTCGCCCCAAAACCAATAAGAAAATGGAAATCCATTTTGTTCCCAGATTTTTTTCTAGTAACTTTCGCTTAGAATTGCTAAAAGAAGAATCCCCCTCCCCCCCTATAATGTTTGACACTTTCTATTTATGCACGAGAGAAGTTTAATTATGAATACTTTTCATAGTTTTATTTTTACGACTTATATATCCATCTTTTAGATGCTATAAGTTCTCGGGATAATCTATGGAATCAGTATCGGACAATTCTGAATATAATCCGGATGGATACCATACCCCTTCTTCAGCGCACAATCTTTGTAGGTTTTAAATTGCCAACTTCATGGCGGAATTACCTTTTTTACTTCGAGCGATGTATGCGTAGTTTGCTTTTAGATTAGTATGCCGAATAAAGCTTGTAGTTAGCTATGGGTCTCTAAACCATTTATGTGTCTTCATGCAGGATCAGAAGGCCGACAGTGGATTTGAAGTATAACCAAGTGGCTGTCTGTGTATTTCTCGTTGTCTCCCCATCAAAGCCCGACTACTGTTTTCAATTCCCCGGCTAATAGCCTTTTTATGTTAATTCTCGGAGCCAGGACAATAGAGCAGGTATATGATTTTCGTTTCATGGCGTTGCAAGACTTGTACACGTGTGTCTATTGATGCTGAAAAGTAAACCAGTACATGGAATGTATTGTGTAGTGTTCGGGTTTCCTTGAGCTTAATCATGGTTTTATTTCTTCGAAGTGACTCAGCGACAGTTCCGAATTAGCAAAAGGTATATGACGCAAGACAGGCCTCATGAAATAGACATGAGCAAGGGTAGTCTGCGCCGCTGTATACATGGTAGTATAAGCGCCACCAAGCAAAGGAGGATATGCCTATAACTTGTACATGGCTAAACACCAAGCGAGGAGGTACGCTATCCTTTTACCTGACATTAAGTGCCAAGCAGAGATGAAGCTATCTCTATTATACATGGAATTTCTTCCATATTTTAGCCACACCACCGTTTCAAAAATCCCCCCCCCCCGATATAAAGTGAACTTTCATTAATATGCACGAAAGTGAGTACATTATATTTTATTTTTACACAATTCCTCTAGAACGATCCTGGTGGAACGGAACGACCACTGAAAAATAAATGGACCACGTTCCAGAAAGCTAGGTTAAACTGCTCAACTCATGGCGAAATTCCTTTTTACTTCGACGATCTACGTAGGTTTGCTTTTAGTTATATGCCGAAAAGCTTGTTAGTTAGCTATGGGTCTAAACCGATTTATGTGTCTTCATGCAGATCAAAGGCCGACAGTGGTTAATACAAGTTGATTGGTTTTCCCCATCAAAGGTACTGTTTCAAATCCTAGAAGCTTTTATGTATTCTCGACCAGACAATAGAAGTCTAGTGTTTTCGTTTCTTGCAAACTTGTACACGTGTGTCTATGATGCTGAAAAGTAAAAAGTACATGAATTTATTTGTATGTTACGGTTTCCTTGAGTTAATCATGTTTTATTTCTTCGAAATTGATTCAGCGACATATAACAATTAGCAAAAGGTATATAGCAAAAAGTTATAATGGCCATGACTCATGTTATAATACGGAGATAGCCTTATCTCCTGGCTTGGCACTTAATGTCATGTAAAAGGGATAGCCCTATCTCCTGGCTTGGTGTGTTATGCCATGTAAAGTTGATAGCCATATCTCCTTTGCTTGGTGCGTTATACTATGTAAAGCGGGTAGACCTATCTCCTTGCTTCGTAATAGTATGCACTGCAAAAAAAAAAAACAACAACATAGCCATATCTCATTATAACATACCGGTATAGTATACCTTGTGACAAAAAAAATTGCCTGATCTACCAAAACTATACTTGGGCTTTATGATCGACCAATATTAGCATTAATAATGAAATAATGTATGTTGCAGCAGCTTTTGGAGAGTAAATGTTATGAATCTTTATGATCTTCGTCCTAACTCCGACTTGAATTTTATTTCACAGATGGTATCTTTCGATCAAAAGTCAATCCTGAAATTGTCTTCGCAGTTTTTACTACCCCATCGTAAGTATTATTGTGAAAACCCCAGATTCACAGAATCATCACCGATATCATATTTCTCAGTGACATGCACGGTTTTAAACAAATTAATTCTTGGTGAGGTCAATCTGGGGTACTTACTATTCACGCTGGACACTGGAACATTAAATTCCTGTATTTATCAACTGACTATAGCTTTATCATTTAGTTATGAGTTATCAATTGTCTACTTGCTCTACCTTAACTGAGTGACAACCACCCATAATCAAAGAATCTCTCCATTACTTCAGACATTGCAGAGTCGATATATGCCAGAGATAGAAATAATTGGCTTAAGTTGGGAGAGGCCTTTCCCAGCAGTAGGATGATGTGAGCTGAAGATGATTATCTCACCTTCTTTTTTTTCATAGCATGAATGCATCAAATAGAACGGATCCTTCTACTATGATGGGATTTTTTTCGAACATGGTAGATTAGAAGAAAAAATCTGTTTTTCTAGCCTGTATTGTGTTGAAATGATTTTATATTTTGAAGTTCACTGTCATTGTTTATAAGGTCTGAGGTCACGATTTTCACCTTATACAGAGTAAGTGGTTGATTATATTTGCGAATTCCTGTTTGCATTTGTGTATAATTCAGGTTAAATAACATGCAACTTTACTGGCTTTCCACAAATTTGACACCATTTGCCATACGCTTCTGGGTACCATCTTGTGCAATAACACATTTGTTTCAGTAATTTGTAACCTAGCTTTTCCTATAAGTTGAATCATATAACATCCAAGTAGATCCTTGTTATTTGATTAGAGGATTGTTGGTCACATGATATTCAATAAATACTCCATTCAGCGCAGCGTGTAATTTGGTTCCATTTTTGGCGTGCATGTTGGCTCCATTTTCATTCCATTCCACTGTTCATAAAAATGTTACCGTACTGTGTATTGCAATGTGCATACTAACTGTGTGCAGCGCGTACAGTGTGCGCTACATGCCACTGAACTCTATTGTTACGATACGGTAATTCCTGCGACCTTTGGGCGAGTTACGACAAACGTAGAGACTTTACTGCAAGTGCAAATGAGTTTCAAGTTTAAACTTTCAACATAACTGATTTCAATTCAATTATCAATTCAATTCAATATTTATTCAGTAAATTTCCAATAAAAACAATCATACATAGTAAAAGTAACAGGATGTTTAAATAAAAACCGAAGGCTTGATGAAAAATAAAACATCCTTTACGTAACAAACATCATTGTGATGAACATATCACCAATTAAAAACGAAATAAGCTAAAATACACACAAATACAAAACACTATATGTAAGGAATACGACGGTATAATACAAAATAAGACTACAGTCAAATGTTTGATTTAAACATTTGACTGAATTTGAACTACTGTAGACTGATTGTAGATTTGTGGACAAGCCTGAAAGAGAATTGCTGTGGATATCATAATATAAGTATGGCAATATTTTTCATCTACTCAACAATCCTCCAATCAAAATAATGACAAAGATCTACTTGGATTTTGTATAAAACAACTAATTATTTTTTTTTCATTCGTTCAATGGAACGAATATTTTCATTTGTTGAACTTGAAATGAAACGTTCCATTCAACTCGGCTTCGCCTCTTTGAATGGAACCTTTAAAATCTTTCAACTCATGAAAATATTTGTACCATTGAACTCATAAACATTCATTATTTGTATACTAGTCTGTCACTTAGTTTTCCATTTTTAGATGTTCCATTGAACAGCTCTAATGAAATCCCAACTTAGCACAAATTCCTCTACCCAAGAAGTTTTACTCAGACAATTTTATTTTTGTTTGATTACACGTCCAGTTTGTCAAAAACCATATCCACCAAATTTTATCATCTTCTCCTTGATATTGTACTTTACGTCTACTCATGTGCAGAACTAGAGATTTTCGTGTAGTCTCCTGCATCACATCTCGCCTTATCTCACCTCACCTCACCAGGATGAGTTCATCCATAGTTTGAAATAGCCCTCTTCATGATCCTTCCATGAATTCCTGGTTCTGAGCCATTTAAGTCCAGGTGCTGCCTATGTATGATGTGAACAAATTTCTTTTCCGTCACAACTAGTAAGGAACAAATTTAGTTTTTGGTGTGTTCATGAAAACAACATTACATTTCGTCCCTTACTAGCTCGTCACAAACGCATAAGTATAATTAGATTTAGATCAGCTGGCAATCATTCGAGAAATTCATTGTTTTATAATATCACATAGATCTGGTATTCCCGCTTCAGCGATATGTGCCTACGATCTGAGAGAAATAGAAGCTCTGTTTGCTGAGGGGTTTTTCAGAGGTCAAAAAACTCCACGGTCATTATGGCTGCCGATACAGAGATACGATGAACCAACTCCAAGACCCGGCAGAGTAAGTGATGCCAAAATATTTGGTTTAAAAAGGTAAAAGATATATTATTAATTTGTATCTTATCACATTTGTGTCCCAATTGTTAGTGATTGTCGATTATTACAGTGATTTATGATTTAAAGTGAACTTAATGAAAATGTAATTTATTGATTTTGATGATATAATCCCTTTTCAAACGATTGTTTTAGTTTGGCTGAATCATAATCTTGTCTAAAAGATATTTACAATGTATAGAAAATTTCAGCAAAAATATAGATTAATGGATTTATTTGTTGCTCAGGTAAGAAATCATATAGAGTGTCAGATTGTCAATTTACTAGAACAACTTTATTCAGAATTTTGAACACCCTGTAGATATATCACTATCTGTCAATACAGTGAATGTATTGTGACATTTAATTTTTGTCTATATGTAATATTTTTTCAACCATGAATGTCTTGTACAAAGTAAAAACACTGGGTTAGTGAGGTTGTTATCTTTAAAAAGACCAAGAAAAACAAATCTGTTTTATTAAAAACGTTTTTGTAGTTAAAGAATCATTCTTTAAATCAAATATTGGGGGCTGCTTTAATAACAAATTTAATTAATCTATTATTACTTTGACACACTTCAAACCACATTTTTTTTTATTTCGTAAACAGGAAATGGCAAAAAAGGGATTTTTAAATATTTGGACCGCGTAACCGCGCCGATCACTAGATTTTCAGGGCATGTACCGAACAACATATACAACGTATCAATGCTTGCTCAATACTGTCCCTTTTCACTTAAATTCTCTCTCCAACCCTAATCTGAAAGTCAACGTGCGTCGTACGCGATCGTCGTGACGTGCGCGCGGTCAAGCTAAGCACAAGTGATGACCTTTGACATCAACTAACTGTGTACCAAGTTTGGTTATCATATTCGACTCCAGTCAGGAGATATGCGCAAAATACGATTTTCTTTGTGACGTCATAGATGACGTCACAACAGATTGGCATGGAAAGTGATGCCTGAAAAGTTTATCTACGCCCATCGGCTTTCAGAATATGCAATGAAAAGTATGGGTCACCGTTAATTCAAGGAGTTATGAGTGATTTAAAAATGGTCGTCATTCACTACGCGCGCATGCGCGCGCATTCACGTTTTTCGGCGTGGTAGTAATATTTTAGGTTCTGGTGGATGTGAAATGGTTCTTATATGATAGAAATT